>JAAAYG020028843.1:0-16004 GCA_009936455.2 Tomocerus minor
GATGAAATTGAAGTGGATAAAACCAATTTTATCCAATTTTATCCTACCCCTTCATTTCCTCCACGTCAACCCTGGTTGTTGCATTACATGCATGCAGGTGTTCTTAAGAAAGGAGTTCACCTATAGATCCTAGAGAGAGTTCCTTTTAACCTTTTTGGGAGAAATTCTTTTTTTCTATAGAATGTTTGACGTAAAACGATAAAATTGATTATTGTCTTTCTACGACAAAATCTCTAGAAAAAATACCATTTCTTTCAAAAAAAGTATGACATTTTATTCTCATACTACATTGGATTATTGATAACAATCTTCGATTGGATTCTGATTTTTAGCTGTCTTTCTTAAATATGCATTAAATATCCATGGAAGTTTTCGTAAAGGAATGGATACCTATGAACGACGTGAACGGCCATCCACGCCCACCTTACGACAGATATTTAACCTTTTTTTTATTTCTGTCGTTATATCATATAATATTTTGTATAATAGCGAAGTAGGTGGATGGGAAAATGTCTACCTAAATAAAGTTTCACTTCTTAGTTGTATAATTTTGAGAAAATATTTATATTTCACTTATTTCATTCAGCTCAAAGTATTACTGGCACAAGTATACCAAGGTATAATAATATTATGTGTTTTGCGTAATTATTCTAATTATATATATTATGATTTAGACAATCAATCTGTATCATTGCATTGCTACTAAGTGCACCCCAGACTATAATGTGTACCTTATGGTACTTATTTTTAATTATCTCACTTAACGTATCAACACATGAAATTATTATGTAGCCAAACAAACCTCGTACACTCGTAGCATATGTGATAATCGCGAGCTAAAACTTCATAAATCTAAGACTTAGAGATACTCATGTATCCATGTGTAGTGGATATAGACGAGAATGTTACGGTAAGACCGGTTAGCAAAATGTAAGCCACAGCTTTAGGTTCGTCATGCAATAAGTCGTACGTAACATTGCTTATTCTCCTGCAGACACTCTAACTCGACGCACTAACATTTAAAGATCTTTTTGTGCTTGTATAACAATAACAGTCTACATGCAAGATACAAACGTTAAAATCTCCTAAAGTCAGGAATTAAGATTATTGGAGCATACCTACCGTTTATTACTACCATACCACCATTAAAGATCCTTCTGGGCTGTTTCAATAGTTCCATAAAGCTGAAATATTGAAAACTGTTCTTTACATTCCATTCTACGGTATTTAACATAAAAATAATCTTGTTCATTGCAACTTTCAACTATATGTTTACTTACCACAAATTGATGTTGGCGAATAGAGTATTTTAACACAATAATTTTGTTTAAAATAGGAAAATTTCTAATCAAAATGCTACTCTGGATTGGAGCTCTGGTGCTTTTACTTCTTTACATTGTGTTGGATGTACATTATTTTGTCAGAGTTGCCCTGTCGTATTTAATTGCGAAATATTTTAGGAAGAAAATTAGTATTTTGGATCCGTCATCTGTATATGGTAAGATTCAATTAGAATCCTTTTAATGTTACTTAAATGGTTCAATCATTTCAAAATCTAGTCTATTTAGACTTTAGACTCTGAAATTATCGTCATGCAGGCAATTTATAATATAATGGACATAATACTAAAGGTACATTTATGTAAAAGTCCTAAATGGACAATCATAAAAATTTAGTCATCTAAGATGTACATAAAAATTGGGCACGGATGGATTGGATATAAAATGGCCATTCACGAATTCTTTAATACAATTTGGAGAATCTACTTCAACTAAAATTATAAACTTAGTTTTGGAAATGGAATGGAATATTTCTTTCATGTAATTTTATTATTATATTAGTATATGTAGTTTCTATTGACTGGGACTTGGTTTTTCACCACCTTGATTGTAAACCATGTACATGTATAGTTTTATCCATGCTAAATGCATGTAATATCTTTAAAACAAGGCCTTTTCAGCTCAAGTACATTAGCAATGAGCAAAAGCAAGGTAGAATTTTCGGAATAGAATGTATACTGTCCAATAATGTTATTTCTCACAATTAGAAATGGAATTATCTGAATGATGATTTGGTGAGACTTACATAATTTTTTTATGATTTACTTTCTCACTCATAGGCATTGTGTTGCCATCAGACGCAGATTTTCTTTTAACTCATATGAACAATTCGCGATATCTTCGTGAGTATGACTTTGCCCGATTTGATCACGCAACACGAACTGGAGTCATGGCTGAAGTACTGAAACAAGGGGGTAACTTTCCAGTCAGTGCCATTACAATTAGATATCGGCTGCCAACAATGATGTTTTCTTTGTATCAGGTACATCACCTTTCCCACTATTGTGTACTCAAACTCATTAAAATTAAGCACTGGAAATTTGGACCTTATAATAGCTAATTGTATTTTATGAATTGAGTTGTAAGGAAACATAGATATCTATTCTTTCTTTACATTGTTATTACTGTTTTCTTAGGTTATAACTCGACCTGTATATTGGGATTCTAAATTCATTTACTTGGACCAAAGAATTGTAACCTTACACGACGGGATCGTTCGAAGTGTTGGCTACACGAAAATTGCATGCGTGAAATTCAACGGAGAGGAACTCATCAACAAATTATTTCCAGGAGTTCAAAAACCCGACATTCCAGAGGACTTAAAGAAATGGAATGAAGCTTGTGACATTTCAAGTGAAATGATGAAGAAAACGAAATGATCTGCTTTATATGTCAATACCCAAGAAACAATAAACATGACCAATAATATTGACGTATTATGCTTAGGTATTAGTAATTAATAATTACTGCTTAAAAAGTATTTTCTATTTTCACAGAAATTTATTTATCATACGACATACTGAATGACATGTAACATTAAACGTTAAATATTTCTCGTAAATTAATAAATCTTCACTGTGTTAAGAGTCATTCCTATTTATATCCTGTTTGTAATCGCTTCTTTTATTTCAGAAACAATAATAACAATTGCAACAAGGTCATAATATTGTTACTTTTTCGCTTTTTCATGAAAAGAAACACCAAAAGTTAGTCTTATGAATTGTGGACGATTTCTATGAAAAAACTGGACACAATCGTTGCATGTCAATATGATATCCTTTACAGCAGGTAGAGGTACACAAAAACTGTATTTGTAATTTTGTAAGTGGTAATTTATTATTTGCAAAGCCCTGGATGTTGAGGAGTTTTATGCTGAGTACAATTCTAATTGACCTTTACAACTTGAGACTGAATTACAGTGGGAAACAAAGTCCCATTTATAATTATATGATGACCTTCAACATAGCTTATAGTTTTTATGTTAATTGCTTATGCAGCACTGAAATATTTACTCTGACACGACGTTTTTGGTTTGAAACAGTATCAAATGGTTTGTAGATGTGAATAGAATAAAAGTACTGTGCAGGTGCAGTGTCCAAAGTCATTATCATTATATAGCATACCTAGCCTTGTATGTAATTTTGACATAAGTATTAGAAGTATGTGGATTCGAATACAAAGACTGAGAAATTGTTCCTGTGCTTTTACTTTACTTTACCTGAGGTACTTTTAGTAGTTTTTGCTACACTCAATTATTGTCAATAAAAATTTAAATGCACTGGTAATTTGAAATCAAATCGTTATGACTGCAAGGTTTTGAAACATTCGGTCTATTGAAGATTATGCAAAGAGTACTAAGTACTAATAAGACTAGGTTTGTTCATGTTTACTACATGAGGATATAATATCGTGGGTTCTTATAAATACAGATTTTCCTGAAGATCTAATGATAAGAGTGAAGTAGGATTTTTTACTACCCAGTAATTATTTTATTAATATGCAGAGTTCCCACTAATGGAATGTACAGAGTAGTAGATCACAGACTCTGCATATGCAACAAAGCGTAGTACATCAAAAAAACATTCCTATATACTGATTATTTTTGAGTAGGTAAGCTTTTCTGCTTTTCTCAACTTTACCAGTCATTTCTTCTTTCGTCTTGTTTTCGTTTTCTTCTTGTCTTCGTCTTGTCTTCGCCTATCTTCATTTCTTAAGATTTTATTAATTTCGTTATTTAGCTAAATAAGTAGTTTAATCATTGATTTTCTTTGTGCAAATCTCGACTATATTACAGTGAATTAGCAGTGACTGTCATGTATTTTGAACTATTTGTGATTATACCAATTGTATATATCTTATTCGAAGTTAACTATTACGTGAGAGGAATTTACGTCATAGTCAGCGCAAAATTATGGAAGAAGAAAATAAAAATTTTGGAAAGTTCAGAAATTATGGGTAAGAATAACATTGCGGATGGAGAATTTCCATTTTCTCATGAATTCTTCGTGGCAATTGGAATAGATATCAATAAATACTTGTGTGTACTTCCCACCTAATAGGAATAGTTCTACCTTCCGACGGAGATTTTTATTTCACCCACATGAATAATGCTCGATGTTTTCGAGAATTTGATTTTGGTCGTTACGATAATGCTATGCGGAATGGTTTATTTGAACTGACCAAAGGGGAGGCGAAGAAACCAGTCGTTGCTGCACAGTGTATCCGATATCGACAGCCGATCTGGATGTTTTCATTATATAAGGTAAGAGTACATAAATACTAACCGATCAGAATTTGTTAATTATTATTAAGGAATGGTTTTAAATATATATTTCATCAACTTCCCGAAAACCGTTAGGGAAAAATTTCCGATCAATTACTCAATCCATATAGAACATTTTGCTAAAATGTAGTACGTTACGTTAACGTGTGTCAAAAACTAGCTTTCCGAAAAATATTGGCAAGTTTATAAGTATAATAATACGTGGGTGCTTGCTTATATAATGCTATATACTTACTAATATTTTTCAAGGTTACAACAACACCAGTGTACTGGGATGACAAATGCATGTATATCGAACACAGGCTCATAACTCTTAGGGATGGAATAATACGAAGTGTTGCCTACGTCAAGGTCTCATACGGATGTCCAATTGAAGAAAAAATTAAACACTACCATCCTCATGTCACGAAACCCACTCCTCATGAGGATTTGCTGATATGGATGGAATACAACGATCACAATAGTAAGAAGATCAACGGGATTACTCGAAGTCTTTTACATAGTGTATTGTAACTAACTAATAATAATATTTATCAGTGACAAACAGCTTAGTATGTATTCAGAGATTAATGTAATTTGTGTTCTTAATGAAGATATTGGGGCAAAAAAAAATTAAATCCACTATATAAGACAAATATATTTTGTGCAGGAAGTGATTATCCTATCTTGCTTCTTATTACTATAAGTTATTCTTCATAATTGCCACTAGTATTGAAATAGGAAAACAGGAAACACCACAAATCCTCGAGTCACATAAAGAGTACATTATTTTTTGTAATAATAAGCAATCGCAAGAACTGAGGTAAAAATTGATGCATGCAGCAAGTTATTTAAAACTCGAACATGACATTTGAGGAAAAATCCGCAATGAAATCTTCATAGGGAGTAGACTTTGACTAGGAACTGGAGTGCAAGTGTATTTTATTGCAGTATATATATATCTAGAAGTCAGAGCTCTGTCGATGAATTAGCTTGTTTATTCAGCACAACTGGAGTGCGTATACACGTCATGTGGGCTATGTAGTGAATTTAGCCGAAAGTCTGCTACTTCTCGGGAATTTCCCGATCAAGCCACTCGAGTTTTGCTTTTCGGCAGAACGAAGCCGGAAGGGAACAGTTCCCCGTACCGCAGTCGGCAATAAAGAGCTCCTCAGTTAATTCCTTAGTGTGCCTGTTTGAAGTTTGAATTTTTTGGAATTTAATATTATTTATAGCTTAAAGTCTAGACATTATTAAATTGACTTGTATTGTATTGCCTGTTAAATTGTTGGTCTCTATTTCAAGGTCTACATTTATTCGCCTGGGAAATTGGAAAATCAAATAGAAACTTAGGAAAATCAATATGCCGACGCTAAGTGTAGAGGAAACATTCTGAAGCAAAACTCTTAGCTCAATAGCAGAATATTTACCGAATTTAATCGTACCGGCCTCAGGCGAAAAGTATTCCTCTTGTAACAAAATTTTCAAGGTCACTAATTATATTTAAAACAGATTACTCGATTTTTCAACCCCAGGAATTTTAAGACTGAGCGATAGGTTGTAATTAGGTAGCTTATACGTTTACTAATTGGTTTGTAACCATTACTGCGGCTTTTCATTGGCAAAATCATATTTGACATATGATACTGCTGCGGTAGATAAAATTGTATTATTGATTGTAGAAATATTTTCCTGGATTAATAAATATTGGCACTATTTTCCGTAAACTAGCAAATACTTAGCTAATAAAAAATCAATTCGAGGAGTGAGTCTTCGGATTCTGACGTAGTATGTGTTTTGCACTCTTTGTTGCTTCGATTCTTCTTGTCTACTTTTTCATCGACATTCATTACTATGTTCGTGTGGTCTTCATTTATGTTTTTGCCAAATACTGCCGAAAAAGAATCCAGTTTACAGACCCATCCGAAGTATATGGTAAGCAATTATTAATGTTAAATGTCTGGAGTTTTCCTAAAATATTTTTTCCAGCTTTTAATGTACATGTGTTGTTATTACAAATATATTACATTAGGAATCGTCATTCCATCTGATGCGGATTTCATGTTCACACACATGAATAACGCCCGATACTTACGTGAATATGATTTTGCTCGATTCGACCATGCTACAAGATCAGGGCTCATAATTGAAATGTTCAGCAGAGGCGGAGGATTTCCAGTTGCGGCACATACAATCCGATATCGTTTGCCGCTTAACATGTTCTCTGTTTACAAGGTATACTAAAACTATATAAATACCTTCTATATAAACATTTCGATTTTCCTTAGAAAACCAGTCCATGAAAATGTTATTATTGTCTTTTGTTCATTTTCCTTGAGATTTGCTATAAATATTTTTATTTGTTTTGAAGGTGATAACACGACCAGTGTGGTGGGATACCAAGTTTATCTACGTTGACCAAAGGATGGTAACTCTGTCAGATGGGATTGAGCGAAGTGTCGGATACTCAAAAATCACCGTGAGTTTCAATGTCGAGGAATTCATCAAAGAATATTACCCTGATTTGACTAAGCCGGAGATGCCTGAAGACATGAAAAGTTGGATAGAATATAATGCTCTATCAAGTGATATGATGAAAAAGAATAGATAAGTTCAATGAATATCTAAACCACAATTAACAATAACATTCCTAGCAATTATATTAATATAGAATTAGATATAAATATTGGGTAATTATTATCAGTAATAAATCTAGTCTACTTAGTAGGTAAATAATTACTAAAATACTACCTATTATGTAAGAAATGATTTCAAGCCTTAGGTTTTTGTAAGCTTAAAAATTTTGTTCAGGTATCTGAACCAGATGACTTTCGGATTCCGACTTAAAAATAGTCACACCAAATTCCAGAAGACATTTATTTTAATGTTACGAACACCTTTCTAAGACTTGAAATCATCTCTTCTAACAAATGCAAGGTGCAAAAATCAAGTTCTCTCAGTCAATACCTACCTATTATTATATCTAAAATATTTCTTACAAATGTGCAGACTATAGAGTAAAAATATAACAAATCCGAAATAAGTACTCAATATGCACTTCCATAAACCAGTTTAATAATCTGGAATAGGAACACAACTAAATCATTAGTATTGTTAGAACCATGTTCAATAATAATATGACATAAAATATGCATTAATCTAATGTTGTTACTGTTCCATACTTAAATACGGTAGAACCATATTGCGACAACTGTCAGGAAGTTCCTTGTCTTTACTGGGTATCGTGAAATATTCCTGAGTAAACTTATCACTGTCATGAATAATACTTTTGATAAGGTATCACTTATCTAGAATACTTGCCTATACTATTACCTAAGTAAATCTATCAGCAATTGTACCTATTAGGTAATTATGCCTATTTACCTTGTTCTGTCTGTTGTATAAATAATTGTGATTCTAAGCAAACATTCTTAAATCATTCTATGACAAAACTGAAATAATATATCAATGTTTGTATGCGTAGGTGTATTGGTGTATAGGTGCTTATTGCTTATCAATACTTTCCATTCATCACTATCATTGCTCACATCTCACTCAATTCCAAATAACAATTTTGTCCCACATAGATGATTTAATCTTTTGAATTCTCCGTGATTGACAAATATGTAGACTGTAGCTACGAATGTACTAAATAATTACTTATCCAAGTTTCTGTGGCCATGAAATGATACGTAAGATCCAAGATTGATAGGAGTTTGCAGACAAGATCAATAGTGTGCATTATGAATAAGTAGACTTTTAAATGTTATTCTGTCTGCACTGTGTTGTTCAATAGAGTTATATCATGATATTAGCCTTGTATATATTGATTATTCCTGTCTTACTTTAATAGAATGTTCTCTTGACCCTATAAATACATTGAAATTTAGCATTAAACTTGATGCAGATGAGAAAAGGGTAATTCTGTCATTCAGTAGACTCATTATGTGCCTAATTTGACTAAAAAACGTTTGTACCTATCTGGGATACTAATAGATAGATGTAGATTATAATTACTTCGAAGTAGACACACACTGCCATTCAATTCATTCTCGTGTTACACTTACACAGTATGTAAATTCTACATTAGATATCTTATCTGCTAACTTGTCGTTGAGTTTATTTAGCATTGGTCTGATTCAGCTTGTATAAGGACGAAATTAGTCAATAAAGAATTTATAGAGTACATAAATAAGTATGTAGGAGTAGACCTACTTACTAGCTCTGACATCTGACTATGACAAAGTATGAATCTAACTACAACTTTTCGTTAGTCCTGTGTTCTACTGCATATAGGTAGATACTTTTCGCCATAGTAGTAGATGATTTCCATCTAGTTATAACATTATTTTAAGGCTGAGAGAATTACTTATTGATTGAGTCAGAGTGACGCAAAAACATGCTAAGCTCGCCCTTCGGACTCCATTGTTCCGGTTGATTCCGTAAGACTCTGGACGAAAGACGGGTTTATTGACTAACAAATCGGCAACTTTGTATCCTTGAAAATTCTTTTAGCACATTGTATTTCGGGCATTCCTATCTCTTTTTCATTTACACAGCATCATCAGCAGATGACTTGCATTACGATGTGATAGCAATAAAATATTATTGATAACCAAATGGAGATAAGAATTGAAACGTGATATATATATATTTAGACCATATTCAAGCAGATCATTTCTAAATTAAACATTCTAAATATTCTAATTTACTTGGTGAAAAATTAAAATACCTTTTTTTACTTAGCAGTCTCTAATATTTTAAAGTGTATAACAATGTGCTCACAACAGCAGCTTGCTTTAATGATTGTTGATGTTACTTAGTTCATAATCCATCATAGCAATGTAACTCAGCTAATTTAATTTCTAAGGAAAGCGTATGTCCTGGTTTTCCAACCTGCTATTATACACTCATTGATTTTAGATCATATTATAACATATACTTACGAAATTTTTGATTAAAGACATACTTTTTATCTTTGTTTACATCCGCTTTAATGCAATATTTAATTGTGGCGCAATAAAATGTATCTTCAACCTTAAACTAACCTATTGCCTTTGATCTCTTTAACAGACCAGTACCTACACTTGATGTGCTCTACTGCTCTACTAATTTAATCTCTGTACAAATCATATAAACACATAATGTTCCTAGTTTTTAATTGTTTTGGAACTCTTTATTTCTATCAGGAAGTAATATATAGTATGGTATTGCTCTAGAGATACGCACAAGGTCATCATTAATTCTAATTGATCTATTAATGGACACTAGAATAGTAACGATGTTTAAGAGACGTTTATTTACATATTTATAGTTAAACGTTTCTTCATTTCATGTTTTACTCTGTCACACAATTTGAACATTTCTTGACAAACTAGATTATCTAGTGGTTCTATAAGTAAGTTTTGCAAGTCTAAGTCATCTTCTTGGCTATATACCATTAGTTTATTGCATTGTAATAGGCAAAAAATCACATGAAAGTATTAAAGTTAGTATTCAATTTAACTTGGCTATAGAAAAACACTGGTCCACTCTAATAGAAACTACATGTAACGACAACACCCACATAAGTATAGAAAATAATAAAGTTGCAATAGATAAAATACTATTTAATTCATTACAATTAACACCCCAAGCGCTAATTGTAAAAAAGTTTCCAGAAAACCCGAAATAACTAAAATCTAAAAGACTACTGACAAAAAGAAGCAATAAGTATATAAACAAGTATGAAATACACGCATTAAAGTCATTAAAAATATTGAATCTGCTAATCTACTGCGCAGAAATCGGAGTGAATTCGTTGAAATTGCGGTTTTAGACGAGGGAAGCGTTGTTCATGTCGAGGCTTTGTACTTTGGACTCTCCAGGTTTCTGTTAGCGCAGTTCTGTGAGAGAAATAAAAAGTGCGCATTTTAATCTCCAAATCCCCTTATCTTATAGTTGGCCGTTCTCAATCTCAAATATTTCCCATATCCAATCTAATCTTCGTTTTTGTTATTCACGTTCCTTTTGGCCACAGCATGTATATGGCAGAAATTTCAATGGCAAAGTTAGAGAGAGATGTCAGGTAAAAATTCTACGGCAATGCAATGATGAATGAGTGAGTAGTATTTTTGTACAGAGTTGAATTGAACTCACCTTATTGTTATTATTATTTTGCGGGGTAGATGAGATATAAGGATCGTACTGATAAAATAAAGGACATCCAATTTTATCGTTGACCCAATCTTCTAAGCAATAATAAGCGTATGGATCATCCATGGGATAGTCTGACATAGTCATCGTCAGTGTATGCATTTGTCCTCCAATATCTACATTTTATGTAAACAACATGAATCATGAATTTCTTTTTAAGGTAAACGACAAACTCATAGTATCTCATTTGCATGCACATAAAAAGTGTGCCATCCTGTGCACAGATAGACAAAGGATGTTGAATATATTCATCATCGATATATCGCATAAAAGGCATGCAATGAAGAATGAAAACCAAGAATCAATTACAAATGCTCCAAAATTGCATGTGTCATAAAAAATACATAACACTTACCCAGCCCAAAAGAATTGACTCTATCAGAAGATACGGGTCTGGAAGTTGGTACTCTTGTGACGATAAGAAAGGCCCCGCTAGGGATTAATGTGTGCTCGTAATTATAAACTAAAAGAAAACAAGAAAATTGCATCAAAAATTGCAAACGCATAATGTACATTCTGCAAATATGCAAATGACTGTCCTATTTCCAACTTTAATGAGTGAAAACTCCGGAAATCTAATATTAGTATGCATACACAGTACCTTCTTGACTTTCTGCATTGGATAGTCGGAGTTCGTATTCCATGTCGTGATTGTGTCCTTCCTTCTTAAACTTTTTAGGTATTCGTTGCATTATTGATTTCCTGAGTTCAGAGACAGTGATATGACTGCCTGTAAAAGTTACAGTGGTATGTTCCGGAGAAGTTTTCATTCTATAAGTTACAGAACCCTCGCCGATTCGTCTCATCGCAGCCTCTGCCTTAAACATTGTTGAAAAAATGATTGATCTTGAAACAACTGTGGAGAAATTGCTACAGAGTCATATGCAATATAATGCTTTTCTTATAACGGCGGCGACAATTGGAAACGCTCTCTTTGATGTGTGTAGAACGATATAAAAACTTTTTTTAGGATATTGTTCCGAGGAAATAGTTCATTGATGGCACAATTATTGGAATAAAATAAATGCAGGAAACTGTTGTTGTGAGGTTAGGTGATTGGTTACCTTACGCAGCAATAACATCACATCGTAATAAACTAATGTGACAAACGAAAACAGTTTTTTCCTTCGTTAACTCTACATGCAAAGCGAACTTAAGTACGTCAGAGAGATTTTAATTTTCTTTGATGATGACACTATTTGTGTAATTATGTGCCTGGAGGACTATGTAAGACGAGAGAGTGTTTGTACACGCTAAAGATTCTCATTACTGCTCGATATCAGTTTCCCAACTAACTGAAGCTAAATCAACGTAAATGAATTCAGTGAGTGTAGTAGTAAAGTAAGTAGTCTTTAGCTATTAGCTCTGACTTCCCTCGTCGCCTTTATTCAACACGGCAGAAAGAAGAGACGATAGAGGAATGGACATTGGCAATGCGATATTCACCAAGGGAAAAACAAAACTTCAATGAGTTCACATTTACATATGCAGCAAGCTATTTTCATTTTATCAGTAGATGATGTATGTATTGTAGCGCCTATGGTGTTTCTCTTTCCTTTCGACATGTTACACTATTATTATTGTGATTATTGCTATGACCCTGTCCTTGCATTGCCTTCATTGCAAAGCTAAGGCGAGAAGTTAGTCTCTTTATGTTATGTCATGTTTCATATCTATCTCCTGCTTTTCTATATCTCTATCCACACACACACACACACACTTCTGCTCTGCTCCATTAAATCTATCTTGCATGCACACAAGTAAAAGAGCTACAAAGAAGTTCCTAGACATATTCAGATGCCAATTGCGTTCAGAATACATAACAGTACTTAAACAAATGCATTGTAATCACTTTTCTTCATTTACCAAATGTTCACGTCCCAATTACTGCACACACTAGGGCTTGACATGCTTTTCAGTTTCTATTTCCAAGCTGACTCATCTTTCTTGGGGTGAACCTTTGTCACATTTCCTCCATAAACACACACATTAATGTCTGCACAAATGTGATAAGGATAAGCTCCTCCACCACTTGTTCACTTAAAATCCTCATTTATTCATCATAGAAAGAAAATTGTCATTAGCTTGAGTGTCATTTTACAGAATTTATAACTTAATTTACGTCAATCGACATTTGAGACACTACTACTAGCATTCATATTAAATTAGAATTAAATGTTCCCATATTAAACTTGACCGAAAGCGATAAGAAGGGATATATACAGCCAAACTAAAAATATTGTTATACAAACTAAAATAACAATGCAATCTGCCTTGGAGAATTGGAAGTACCTAAATCTAGGAAGGATTTGAATTATTGAATTATATTAGGATGATAGTGTATCTGATTTTTCCTAGGTACCATTGCTAAAATGTAAATAGGTGAGCGCGAGAGATACATTTCTGCACTAAAATTATTTACAAAGAGCGAGACAAAGATCATGAACAAAAATGAATGCTATTTAGTAGACGGCCTTACCTCCTATTTATACTAACAACAAATCAACTTTTGGCTGTAACTGCCTCACGCACCAAAATTATATATTACGGCAACAACACATCAAAGAGATAGGGGATTTTCTTGTCGAATTAATCGTGTGCATTGAACAGGTAGATGATAGGAGGAATTGTACTTGAGCTCCTATTTGTACCTGCATTTGTACGGAGGATGAATTAGTAACAGAGCTATGTGTGAGATGAGAATATTTGGCGCGTTTTCGTTGGCTTTGGTAATGATATTGACTGAAATTGGTTAGTGACCTTTAAGTGGAAGGGTAGCAAGAGCAGGAGAACAGCTTATCGTCCTTCACCGGAACTTTTTCTCTGTCATTCTCATTCTGACTCTCCTATTTTAGTTAATGCTGCGAAATACTGATTATATGCAGATAAATTATTAGGATTTGATACTATTGTGATCTTGGTGTTTCAAATAGAATGATAAGTATAATAACAATGTGCACATATTTATGTATATTATAAATCTTCCACTGAAATCTAACGTTATATATCCACAGCAAGTCATGATAAACCGCAAGACAAAAATTATAAGCTAAATAATAAAGACTAATGCCCAACAGGAAGCGATAGGGTAGAAAGTTTATCTCCACAGTCCACGCACACGCTGTGCAGCTGTACACAATGCATGCACTTTATGCAATCGTTTTTGTATAAGGGATAATTTACTTGCTTAGTAATCAAGTTAGTTTGGTTTCAGCTGGAAATGAGCTTACTTTGTTTTTCTTGATATTCTACGGTATACAGATGTCTTTGAAGCATGCCAGCATTCAGCATGTGAAACAAGAATGGGTTATACTGATACTAGCAACTATACAAGTAGTATACTTATTTTTTGACAATCAGCACATGTCTTCAATTATTAGGGAAGCTTGTTTATAATAAAATTATGACACATGGCCTTTTGACATGTAATGCCAGACTATACTAATTAAACATATTGCATGTGCGTGGTAGTAGACATAGATAGTCCATTCTATTGTCTATTATTTAGTAAATAAAATATGGAAAACTAAGAAATAAAAGTTAGCTAAAAAATCCATCGTAGTGTAGTCTAAAATCTTTTACAATTTACCTTTGTCCGAACTGCTTTAGGAATATCCTTTTATTCTATAATCCTTAGGCGTAGTTCTTAGCGTGATAGTTGTAGCCAATATGTACGGGGTTTTAAGCTAGTAAAACACGGGCACTTGAAAAATAAACCGTATTCGATTGAGCGGGTTTGCAAATTTTTGAGATATTTAAAAACCCTTCCAAATGCCAAGTACAGCATATAGGTAATATGTTCCATGAGTACAGATTTTCAAGATCAAAATTGTAATTGTATAATATATTTTATTAGCCGAGCTATGTACCTTCTTTTACTATTTAGAGCTATTCTAAAATTAAACATATTATTCGCAATTGTATTACTAAACCTGAAAAGTAGAAACAATGCCAGCACTCATGTTGAATTGTAGCAGACAATAAACATTGATATAATTGCATCTAACATAGTAACAAACCTTATGAACCTAAACAAATATCTTATGCATGCTTTTTATGTACTAGTGTACTAGTACAAAGTTGATCTTTTGTCTTTATGCAAAAATGCACTGTTTGTTTTAATTGGATTGGCACGGAACAATAAGCTTCTTCGTGTTATTGAACTACCTACCTGTTATAAATGAGTGGTGAATCTATACTATACCGTATAATATAGAATATTATTATTACCCTGGTACATAGGTACGTAATATTGCCAATACGAGTTGTACACGAACGAAGTTCTAAGCAGAATGAAAAGTGTTTTACCATCTGCCCTCTTTAAGTGTGCTACACGGCAATACACTATCAAAAAATAAAGGCAGGTTTAATTCCTCTGTTTTTCCTACTTAAAGTGAATGGTCCACCTCAACAAACCAACATAAAAATTCCAGCACACGTTTCTTAGCTAAGTGATACACATCTGGTGTCGGACGAGTTTCTGTCTTTGTTTTCCTTATCTCATAGAAGTCATATCAGTTTTAGGATCAGAATAAAAAGGGGTGACAGACACCTCTGCATGTCTCGGAAATCTTCAATTTACTGCTACCTACCTTTAAAGTTATTAACTCTTCCATATTAACCGTTTTGGGAACATACGGCTCATTTTATAGTCAACTACACATTTTAGATCATAAATTGGATTGGTTTTTTGATAGCAACTGCTAACTGCACTGCATGTACAAGTAATGATGAGGCATCTTTGAGGTGACACAAGTATTATAGTCATGTTGTCATTGGCATTGACCATTTGTCCTAAATTTTTATAGCCTTTCATTGACTATTGCCTTCAGAGTTAATTTACTTTTTCAGTGTCAGTATATTGGAAATGGGTAAAGTTACTATTAAGTGCTGTATCGTGCACTTCAACACCTTTAATATGCCCTTGGGCGTTGACCTAATATCAATTTAGCCTAATAGTATGCATGTGGAATTAGGAAGTAAATAAGTAATGCTTATTTTACACATCAATCTTCCGTTGGAAAAATTGGGGCACTTGTAATTTTTCGTGCCGTGTATAATAAAAGCATTTTTTAAATCCTTACGATAATAACTTCAGTGCAGTATCTCCAATGTTAATCGAGTTTTTATTTATTAAGTAGCGGAATCGCTACTTTATAGGGACGCCGAGTCTGGCTGTCTGTCTGTCTGTCTGTCTGTCTGTCTGT
>JAAAYG020028865.1:2246-14367 GCA_009936455.2 Tomocerus minor
CTGATTAATAATATTGCTATCACGTCGCTAAGGACACTTATAATTTATTTCTACAGTTTTTAACCTGAAACATCATTATTTCCTAATGCTATTTATTTTCTTTCATCAACTTATACAACAAGGCAGCAGCAAGCAGTGTCTATGTCTGTTGATCCATTTTATGGAATCATAAACGGACTTAGATAATAAATTATGAAGGAGATTCCTTACTGAAACAGAAATAAATACATATGCATAAATGTGTTCCAGGAAAGGCAGAAAAGTTGGCGAGTTGAAATAATGATATTGCAACATTCTACGAATTCGAAACGATTATTTTAGATAAAATGAGCTCTACCAAATTTTATTAATATTTTTTCCGCTCTGTTCTAATGATATTGTTATTATAAAGATGTCGGTCAATTAGAGCATATTGAATTAAAAGCATAAAAATTTTAGAAGTACCAAGATACCTAAAATTTTCATACTTTTAATTTCATCTGACATGACCGAAACCTTTATCTTTTACCAAATTGCAAGGAAATAAATAACTATAAATTACTGCAGATGTATTCCCAAATTCCCTGTATCAATATACTATAAATATTATTTATTGCCTACAATTATAATCGCTAATCTATGTAAACATAATATTATTATATCTAGGTACGTCCATGTGTCAATTAATACATCTATAGCACTATTACATTACCAACTATACATATATAATCCAATTGCACAAACTATAATTTGTTTCAGAATGAGGAAAAATTATTGAGTATATGAAAAGATGTTCTCACTTTATTAAAAAAAAACTCGTACTAGTTGACCATAATGTCCAATAGATCTATTCCATTAACTTTATTTTCAACAATGCATTTCGAGTCATCATCAGGTGAAGAATAACAAAATTAAAATCAAAATAATAATAGTAAAGATGATTTGCTTTTTGCTGACAATACAAGAATATTATACACACGAGTTATCAAAGTACTTAATATGTATGTTGTTGGTGATAGTATAGTAAGCCATCAGTGAAGTACGAATGGTTTTAGATGGTATAATTACACAATTTTAATAAAATAGCCAATTTAAGACAGGGTTTTTTGAAAAATTTGTAAATTTAGTCACCTTTACATTATTTTGACATTTTTAGATAAAATGTTAATTTGATATGCAAAGATTTCATTGCAAAGCGGAAAATTTCTTACGATATTTGAATTTTGACTTTATTTGATGCGCTGATGTTGTAGTTATTGTAGCACATAAGAAAGCTCCGAAAGTGTATCTATTAAGAATTAAGATACAAAGACAGAATTTTCATCGAAACCACAAAAGTTCTACAGAAATACAAAAAAAAACACAATTCATAACGAAAGAATACATGAGTAGTTTTATAGAAAATTGAAACATTTCCAAAGTCATTTTGAGATATAAAGGTTCATTTCACCGGATACGACTATATGCTGAAATATTACTAAACAATAATAATCTGACCCTTTTTAACCTGATGAAAATATAACCTTTTAGATAAACTGAACTTAACTTACCACATAAATTACAAGGAAATAAATAACTATATATTATTGCAGATGTATTCCCAAATTTCTAGTATTAATATATCAAAAATGTTTGCAAATGTAATAATTAATTAATAGCTAATTAATGTAAAAATTTATCAACTAATCCCACTAATGCGTTAATTAATAGCACCGTTACCATCTACATATAATCCAACTGGACAAACTTGTTTACAAAAACAATATTAGAGAGACGACAAGAGTATTCCTGCCATTTTTTATCGTTATACACATTTGATTGTTATTAATTTACCTGTTGTCAACTAGATCTATACTAGATCATGATCACATTCACATCATACAAACCCCATTACAACAATTACTATTGTCTATACTAAACTAAAACTATATATATATACGATTTGAGGGTTACACTAAAGTAAATATTGAATAAGAATTAAAATACAAAAATATAGGATTTTAATCAAATAGCAACAGCTCAACAGAATTACACAGAATCAGAGAATGATAATTCACAAGAAAATGAGAAATAGTAGTTTTATAAAAAAAAATGGAACCTTTTGTAACACCGTTTTGGAAATTTTGAGATACCTTCACTGGATGCCTGGATATGTAGAAATATCCCTTGTTCGTGACACAATTTTTTAATTACATAGGACTAAAAGAAATTTCAAATAATTTTTATTTTACAGCTTTATCCCGACACATTTTAGCTATGATATTATTAATATATTTCCTTTCTCTTAACAGCTTTCAGAGAAACGAAAAAATCACATTAGCTTCTAGTAAAGTATACTCAACATTTTCATTTGTCCCATCACACAATATTACACTGTAAGGCCTCAGACTGTAATTCAAAATGTTAAATCTAACAAAGTAACATTAGAACAAAACATCAATTATTTACTTGAGGGACCAGGAGGTATAGATGGAGGATTCTGAGATTTTTCCGCCGATAACTTGCGTTTTACTGATCTTATCAAAGATGCGAGCATAGGACTACTTTCTTTCGTAGGTGGCAGAGTAAATGGACTAGCTTTAATTTTCAGTTCACGACTTTGAAATTGTTTAGAAGATGAGGGAGAGCTGAGCTTATCTTTTTGAAAGTCATTTCTGGGAGGAGAGTTTTTATCAGCAGAAGATGGTCTTTCTGGCCTTGATTTTGTTGAAGTTGAAGTTGAATCTGAATCCGTTGACTTCGCATCGGATTCCTTGAGCATTTTCTTATTTTTTGAAGTATTCGAATCACGATCCCTCGATCTAGAACGCTTACATGGAACTTTGTCCATTTTCTCTTCCGAATGTCGATATTTGTACTTATAATCACAGTTTGTCTTTTTCTGAGGGGTCTTATTTTGGTATCTGTCTTTTGTATAACCTTCCGGATATCTGCTGACTTTTTGAGACACATCCCGTTGACTAATAAATGATGATCTGCTGCAGCTTACGCTATCGTATCCATACTCACTTGTACAGGATTGATGGGGATGATAGGTGTTTCTGTCAGAAGTCCTATCATTGTCACAGTAGGATGAATGGGTTCGGGATGGAGATTTCCCCTCACTATAATTTCTTCTACGACGATAATATTCAAAGTACTCGTCACTGGCTGCGTCTTTTCTGTATTCTGAGCTAGAGCTATATTTTTCATTGTGACTAGAGGAATGGCTATATCTTTCATGATACATCGAATGGTCATCACAATATTTATCGTTAATTTCTCTCCGAGGGGAATAACTCTTCTGACGTTCCTCATTCAATGACTGACCACGTTGATGTCTTGTATCAAATTGACCTGTAACATGGGGTCTTTGATTGTCATGTTCATCTTTCGCATAGACCCTTCTATATAAAAAATCATCTTTAAAGTTGTGATGATGATTCGAGGCTTTTGCAGGCGATAAACTATTTTCTTTCCTATCTTTATTTTTTACACTGTCCGAAATCGGATATGTTTCCCCTTGCTTGTCAGACACAGATCTAGAAGAATGTTTTTTCGAAATTTCGGCGACAGGATTAGGTATTGATAATACAGGATTTGGGGTTTGTTTTATTTTACTTTGATTCGGTTCTTTATATATTCCACTTCCCCAAATCGGATACTTAACTATTTCCTTGTGAACTTCAGATTTCGACGAATGGTTCTTTGGCACTTCAACAACAGGTTTCGATATCGGTATTTCAACATTCGGTTTTGGCTTCACTTGACTTTGATTCGGTTCTTTATTTTTTCCACTATCCGAAATCGGATACTTTTTTACTTCGTTGTCAGCTGCAGTTCTCGACGGATGGTTTTTCGACATTTCAACGACAGGCTTAGATATCGGTATTTCAACATTCGGTTTCGGCTTCATTTGACTTTGATTTGGTTCTTTATTTTTTAAACTGTCTGAGCTCGGATGCTTTTTTATTTCTTTGTCAGTTGCAAATATGTTAGTATGTATTTTCGGGATATGGGCGACAGGCGTAGATATAACAGTTTTAGGATTTAGTTCTTTTATGAAGAAGTCAGGTTGAATATTTTGGAAATGGGCAATTCCAGGATTTTTGTGGACAACAATTTTGTCATTTACCAAATGAGGCATTACTTTTTTAAAGGAACTAATGGAAGTGGGATCTCTACCAAGTGCGTGTGAAGCATTTATATTTGTGGCATTTACAACGTGACCCTTAATATGACCATTGGCTGGAACAACAGTGTTAATAGGTTGGACCTTGTACTTAGTTACATGAGCTATGATTTCTCGATCCGATGACACCATGGAAAATTTAGGGGATTCTTCTGTAAGTTTTTCAGCATCAAAGGAATCCTCACTTTTGTTTTGAGTGGTGGATGATGCAGGTAATATTTTGGGAGTTTCAGTTGGAATCTCGGAATTTTTGAATGACATTGGAAGTGCCACATTAAAGTTAATGGCCTTTGACATTTGCTTGAGATATACGGTAGCATTATTCAATACAGTTGGGGATTTTTTGAAAATAGTCAGAAACTCAGCACTGACAGTTTCCAGCTGTTCAATAGTGATGGTGTCATCCACATATGAGTACCAAGTTTTCCCTTCTTTCGAATGTGGTATTTCATAATTACTCCATTTGCAAGCGATAAAGATGCAAACACCTGCTACTAGCTTTGGACAGTACTGAATACAAAACGTGGTTAGATGATGACTTTGAGTGGCTACGAAGTACGAAGCTTGAGTGAGTTCTCTGCTAGCTCGAACTAATTGACAGCACCTCACGACATAAGTGTGTGGATGGTAAATCGTCATTTCAAATCCTAAAGTTTGCAGTAAAACGTTTTCGTTTGTAATCATGTTGGTTGACAATTCCAAATATTTTGCCGATGTTAAATCGAGTGGTGGTTGCTTGTCCCGAAAAAGACAAAAATGCGCAGCTGTGATCACATCTTGTATTTTTCTTGGCTGTTCTTCCACTTTCGCAGCCAGGTAAACAGCTGCAGGGCAAATGTCTTTTCGGTGGAAATGTGAAAAAGAGTGATGCATATAAAACCGATGCATGAATACAATTGCTGTGTTCATACACAGTTGGTTGACCTTCAGATGTTGACCCGTGTCTTGAATGAAGCTGGCAGATTGCTGGCGGTAAAGTAATTCTTTCTCTGCACTAATTCCACATTTTCGGCTCGGGGAATTTTCTAACTCGCTTGCACTGAAATACCACCTCCTTGAAGAATATGTGTTCGGAATAGCAACAGTGCTATTCCCTCGACGATTTTCCTCCATGGCTACGATTCAAGAAAATTTCACACAAAAATGCAAACTCCTCTCTGGCCTCTTCAACTATGATACACATTATAGAAAAGTTAGTCATCAATATCGAAAACTAACTTACCTAAGAAAATTAGTTCTAACAAGTAAATTACAAATACCTTCACACTTCACAACGTTTACACTATTCAGTTATAATTTTCTCCTTATGCGCATTACTAAACGGCTGGTACTTTCAAACGAATAGCTCCATGCTCCACTGCTGATTTACCACTTTCCCTAGCAAAACTGAAAATCAAATCACTTGGCTTCTTTTTTTCAAATCAAATCAAATAGAAATAAGACACAAATGACAATAATATTATTATGATATTACCACTTGACTTCAGTTAAAATTCTCCAACGTTCTATGAAACTATTGCTACGCATAAAGTAGAAAGAAATCCGTCAGCATTCGTTCACTTTTCACCTGCCACCTGGAAATGGAAAATAGAAAATAACTGTCAACTATTTGAAAATTTGATTAATTCTTAATTTGGAAAAACTAAGCTATTGGAACTGTTGTCTAACAATTACCGCTGGGTGCATAAGTTATATTTAAGCAGTTATGACTATTGAAACAATACAAAAGTCCGAGGCCACTGTGTATCAACCAAAATTGACTATTTTTTTCCAGCATCGTCATTCATTAACTACCGTTAAAAAACGAGGCTACAGCTACCACTAGATGACTATAATATACACAAAAATGGCAAATGTGAAAAGGAAATGTTTTATTTTACGCATTTATAATCATAGAACCGGGTGACATAGTTTTAATTCTCAGAAATTTTAGCATTTATGTTACTACTTACAGGTACAGGTCATTGGTTGTTGATTACATCATTTTGCGCATTACTACCATCATTGATCATTTTCAAAAGACATTCAACATTAGCATGTTTTGTATCATTATACATTTGTTTGATACTTACGTGAACAAGCTAAGCTCCTTCTTATGTCTAATGGTACATTGACGATGACGACTGACGACTATCCAAACAAAACCTGTTTAGTTAATATTCGTTAAAGAATCGTCAGCTTTCACTTAGTGTGACAAACTTCGCCAATTTGCAGAATTTAAGGAGATAGCCCGGTATATTTGTATTCCCCCGCTCTAATCCGATATCGATATTCCTAAACAAGGACATCTTATTAGTGGGCAGTGGTTTCTTGGAACCTTACTTGCTTCGTGCGCACTATGCACTGCTGAACTGAGATAGTCGTCAACAAAAGCCTCATGCCATGCCCATGCCATAAAAGGCCGAATTTCTATTTTTGATTTCTCAATAATAAATGACAGTACCTAACTTAGAAATAGTAACTAATTAATGATATTTTATTTTCTACCCTCTCCGGACTCAGAACGTATAGTAATTTCTGTTATAATTGTTTTATTCACACTTGTAATTGCAATTGCTAATAAAATATGGCTCCGGGATTGAATACCTTCAACTCCACGAGGAAAATTTTGTTAAAATAGCCTGAAAAATAAACATAGTTTGTCTTTACGAAAGATTTTACAATCCTAGCGATTTGTCTACTACATCAAACAGGTCGGTACTGAAAGTTATAAAAAATTAGCATATACAAAAATTATCATATAAATTGACAATCATATATAGAGCATATGTGGGGAGAGCTTATATATTTTGGGATTCTGAATCTTCAATTAGAAAGTTAAACTTTTCCTTTCAGCTTTCTCCAGATTCTCTCTTGTGGACAATGCATGAGTGGACGGAGAAAGATATAACATAAGTTTTTGCCCCCTCCGCGGGCTTTGTTGCATGCAAATTGTGATATATTTGTGTACTTGCTCTGTCTAACTAAATAGCGCTACAAACTGAATCGTGCCGATTTTGAATTTTTATGGTAATAATGTCAAGATGAACTGTGCCGAAAATTTCTTCTTATTGAAATAAATAAACTCAGAAACGGTTTCTCATTTTATCATTCCATCTATCTCGACCCCATAACTGAAGTCTCTACATAAAACTACTAAAGGTTAGTCATTAGTCAAAATTAAATAATATTAATAGCTTAGTCCTGATATAATTTGAAGTTATGAAATAATTTATACTTAAAAAGTTTTGGCCTGTCCCAATTTGCAATTATGAATCAGATGACAAATATCTTTTGATTGTTAAAAAGGTTGTGAAAAATCTATATTTACAAAATTTTAAAAAAGTAGATTTTCAATATTGAATATTGTATTTATGAGTAAAGAGTCCTGTGCATGAGCTAACCAAAAAATTTTAAAATTAATGCTGAATATTTTTTTTAATCATCAGGTAACCAAAACAAACTCATTTGGTTTTGAAGTGAGACATGGTTCCACCTTCCAGGAAATGCTTCTTATGTCTTAAAACTTTGCGGACTCGAAGGGAAGATGACAAATCTAATCAATCCAAGTTAAAAGATCAGCTAACGACAGCATTTCTAGTTTTCAAAATATTAAAAGTTCCTAACACGAAATGCAAAGACTTTTTGAGAAAGAAAGGCAACCCATCTGATTGGTTTGATTTCTGCTCAATTTGTAAAAATCTGTGCAAAGACTCCGAAAATACTTCGAAAGAAATTGCAAGATTAAAGAAGAAACTGATTGAACTGAAGGAAAAAATTGAGCAGCATGTTTTGGAAGGGCACAAAATATTAAAAACTCCGAAATCATCTAGATTCAAAAAATTTAATTTGTGTCAAATAGTACGAGAAGAAGTTGCAGAAAGTAATTAATATGGCAATTCCTTAGCGTTTTAGTTGCTTAGATTTCATAGATTTTTAATATCTTTTGCATTTGATTTATTTTTGACAGGATTGCACCATGGATATCCCATACATGAAACACCAGAGGAAACTTACGATGCAAATGTTGCTGTTAAATTTGAATCTGCAGTTGAAGTGAAAACCGAACCAGAAGAATATGAAAATGTCGTCGATTTGGACAGTAATTTCCAACCGACAACTCCAGAACCAGAACAAACTTTTGATAATGGCGACGAAAATGAAGCAGATAATTATGATGACGACGACGAGCTACAAAATGACGATGAAGAGCTACAAAACGATGATGAAGTATTAGAAAATGACGATGAAGAGCTACAAAACGATGATGGAGTGTTAGAAAATGACGATGAAAAGCCACAAAATTGCAATAAAGCATTATTAGAAAATAAAGTTGGAAAAGAAGACCTGCTCTGTGCTCCTTATGTAGTAGCTGAAAAAGTCGACGGAGGCTACACATGTAGATATTGCGGAAAGTTGTTTCGGGTTTTAGGTAAAAGCTATGAAAAACACTGTCTATCTTGCAGATCAGTAAAACTACCACTTGAAGTAACCGAAGCTAGAAAAACTCGATCTGGAAATAGATACAAATACGCCTTATCTAAAGAAGACCTAGAGAAAGTCAGCAGAGAATTTTATGGAAGAAGTGTTCCAGTCGTTCCTATAAAGAAGAATTACAGAAAAGAAGGAGAATTTGATGAGTAATGAATTTAAATAAAACATGTTTAATTTAAAATTATCCTATATATTGGCAGTAAAGAATTAAAACTAATTTTGTGTTTTTATAATATTTTCAGAAACTATACACATGAATGCAAAACATGTAAGAACAAGTATGAAAGTAGTGTGGCTCTTTACCGACATTATTTATTGATACACGGAGAGGAGTTTTGGGTTCCTGAAAACGAGCTAGTTTTTCCGTGCTCTGACTGTTGTGAGAAATTTTCAAATGAAGGACTTCTTACTGCACATATCAGGACTAAGCACAACGGTATGCAATGCATTTTTAGATTAATAATACTGTAACAGGGAAAAGATACCTTATACAAAGTAGGTGTAACTTATTTGGTTATTTTTAAATTTTACTTGCATGACATTGACATTAATTGGTTCTGTATGGGCAGAAAAAAAAATTTGGAGTTGATTATGACATGTATTTTTAAATCAACCAGAAATAACCGAAAACCACAATTTTATATAAACGTTGGCAACATTACGGACTTATTTTTCTTCTAACAGTTGCATTATGTTGTAAAATTTAATTAGAATGTTCAAAAGTAACAATCTGAATGAAACAGTTAAAATAATAAGTTTAAAGTCTTATACTGTAATTGGTGTATAAATTCACTTTATGTGTTGCAATTCGTTAGCATATGTTATAATTTTGTTCTTCCATTTGTTTTGATTAATTTAGGAAAAGAAATACCATTTAGATGTAAAATTTGCAAAAAGTTTTTGAAAACTTATCCTGGATTCATTCAGCATTGCGAGAAGAGACATACTAAAGATGGCCCCGTTAAATGCAGTCAATGTTCTCTTCACTGCTACAATGATAGCTTCTTACAAATTCACATTTGGCAAGTCCACGACGGTGATAAAAGGCCGTATAAATGTTCTGTTTGTCTCCGCAGTTTTGGTTCTGAAATTAAAATGCGCTTTCACCGACAAATTCACTTTGGAGATAAAGAATTCATGTGCGAATTTTGTAGTTTGGAATTTGTGTCAACGGAGCAATTGAACAAACATCAATTAAAGGAACATTGTGAAGAATTAGGGGTGCCTCTCCATAAGTGCAATCTTTGTGATCTACAGTTTGGCGATTATGGTCTCTTTAAGGATCACATAAACACAAGTCATGCTGAAAAGAAAAACTACCCTTTCTCCTGTACTATTTGTAAAAGAGGCAGATTTGAAAAGGAAGATAAGCTGAAGGCCCATATGATTGAGTACCATGCTGTAGAGAAAAAATTTCCCTGTACGCAATGTTCTCGACGTTTTAGAATGAACAAACAGTTGACTCGACATATGTTAAAAGAGCACAGTGACAATTATCAGAAAAAAATTTATAAGTGTCAACATTGCGATGAAACTTTCCCAAAGTATGACAAGTTAAGAAATCATTTAGCTAAACGCCACGATCAAAAACCTTTTCAATGTTCACATTGCGGTAAACGGTTTGGTTTTACAGCCCGCCTGAAAAGACATTTGAAAAACCTTCATGGCGTAGTTGACTTTAATGTAACAACGGAACCCCAAAAAAATAGTGACACACAATTAAAAGCAAACGTACCGAGCGACTCATCTAGTTTTCAGAAAAGGAAAACTAAAAACGTAGAAACAAACAGGGGCCCCTCGGATTGCTTCCTTACAAATGAAATTGGCAGTGATATAAACGTCCCTTTTCCGACTACGTCAATTCTTCCACCGTCAATGTTCATGCACCAGTCTGATCTGATAACTTTCCACCAAACCAATAGTCTATTTACTCCAGGATTCTCAGCACAGTTTTAATTTAACACAAAACCACTCACAATTTGTTGATCCAACAAGGAAGCAAGATTTTATCTAAAGAAGAAAATAAAGCAAAAATATTACAAGCTACAACAATAAAAACCATCTACATGCACGAATTAACTGTAGGTATTTTTATCATTAATATAATAATATGTGAAGATAGCAACCAGTGCAAACCTGGTCATATTTTTCATTAATTGTTATTATGAATGTTACAAAAATGTTTAAATGCCGCTAAAATTTATTATTACGTGTTTTCAGTAGTTACTTAGCGTAGCGACTTTATATAAGCTTAATTAAATGCCCCTTATTTTATGTTCCAAAATACTGAAGTAGTTTTTATTTCTTTGAAAAGTAGTGTGTACTATTTCCGTTTTGCTACTATTAAATTCTAACGATAAATTAATTATCTTAATATTTTTATATTTCAGTATAACAAAAAATGAACTGTAGATATCGATAACGATGAATTCCATCAATTGACTGTTGTTTATGGCATGCTCTCTGTATTAAAAACTATAAAACTAGAATTATTATATTACGTAACTAATACAAATTACAAACTAATACTATCAAATTAATAATTCATGCAATTCAACATAGCATGAAAGTAATCATTTATAAAGCCACACATAAGCAGTAATAAATACAATATAAAACAGAAATGAAAGTTTAGTTTAAGTACAATGATAGTACAACTAACGTTTTTTAATAATAATAGAAGATGGTTGTATTTGCTTGGGTACGAAAAAAAACTAATAGCATTTGAGGAACGTCCATAGTGTTAAAATAGTTGAGCGTACGATTTATAATTTTTAGTTACGAGATTTTAGTTATACACCTTATTCATCTGGCTGTCTTCTTAGATAATCCGACAATTCATCTTCATTCATCTCATAAAAATAAACCCTGTAGCAAATGTAGCTTTCATATTTATTGTCTTTGCTGTAATCTGCCAACACGGTAACGACGATACACTGCAAGTATTACATGGTACTTACTGCATGCTGGTATCAAACTGCAACACAACAAGAATTCAGAAAACTTTCAAGTAAAGGTTTAATTTAACTTGGTTAAATAAAGAAATTCTAAATGATTATAATCCGTTCAAATGGAAGAAATCTGTAGAATTTAATTAAGACCATATCGATTGTCGCATTTTCCAGTGATGGCATTTCAATCAGACCATACTCAAACATATTATTCCATTGATCTCCACCTTCAGTGATTATCTATTAAAAACATATATAATTTTGTAGATCATAAAAGTAGTTAAAATTAACCAAAATAGTATTTACGCTTCTTATGTAATCAAAATGATGGACAGGTAACTTAGGTAGCTACACATGAAATCATCTAAACCACATGTCTTGTCAGTTACACAATCATATATATTTATATGGTACCAATGAACTTATCAATTTCACATATTTCTCCTCTTATATGATTTTCCACCTGTTGCATATTGAAATATTATTGTTAATTGTGACACTAATTACACGCATTTTCTCATAAATTTAACGAGCATGGAATTTTTTG
>JAAAYG020028876.1:0-15998 GCA_009936455.2 Tomocerus minor
TACCTATATACATACTACTACATGATTACATCATTATGTAAGTGATTCCTTATCTGTTCGTAGTAGGAAATTTACATGTCTCTACTACGGTGAAACAATTTCTATTGGATAGAGTAGATTCTTGTTGTTGACAATGAAGTTTCTATTTCAATCACCTAAATATCTCTTAGATAAATGAAAGAAGTGACTTGGAGTATTTTCGAGCAAAGTAGGTAAGGAACACTCCCAAAATAGATAGTCTCAACAATTCCCAACAAAAGTTTCCTCAGAATCTCCTTGTGCATTGTTAAGATAACTATATAATATACACACTATAAGCGTATAAAATGCTTTTAAAATTACACTAGCTCACTAGCTATATGCTAAGATATATATTCACTGGATATTCAGCTACAGACTCTGATAGTTGGGCTTTGCTAACGATGAGAAGAGCTCAATCGCCTTTCATACGATAAAGAAAGGTCTTCTACTAATGATGTTCTTATGTAATATTATTATTACGGCTTATTCACTCCTGCGACTTGCGACTACTTTTCGTTTAAATACGCTGTAGGTACAAGCCAACGTAGGTACACAGGTAATCAGCGTTTGTGTCACAGTCACAGCGACAGGGATTCAAAATAGATTGACTAACCTACGAAAGGACATTTCGGAGAAAAGGCAGCTACTGGCAAACAACACGTAAATCCTCGCACAAGAATCAACATATATAAAATACAAAGGGAACTTAGAGCTACCCAAGAAAAGTGACAATTGACAGGATGTTGAAGTTTTTCAAAACAACCATTTGTTATCCCATGCGTTGATGTACAGATACGCTAGCTAAATACAAACCCTCTTTTTTAGTCAAAGATTCAAGTCGAGTTAAACCGAGATACTGAATCTGATACTCATTATTGATGGTTCCTGTCATTTATACAGCAACGGTATATTTATATGATAAAAAGATACCTCAAATGTACCCTTAAGACAGTAAGGGTGGATTTGTACCTGGAATGAACAGAAACTTAGTTTTAGTTATAAATTCGCAATGCATTTACTGTTATCCCTTAATATACACACTTAGAATGACAAATGCATCAGATATAAAAAAAAGTAGAGACGGGTAACACTGTAACTGTATATATTCGTAGATTTACTGACTCAACATTATTATTAAATATAATATACGCAGTTGCTGTCAGAGCATGGTTGTGTAACTTGTGTAAGTTTGATATAGAGAGCTACTATCATTCATTAAGGAAACCTACACCTTTTGGCATTCAGAATAATCCTAACACATGCTGATCTGTAGAAAAAAGCACCAGTGAAATGGAAAAGCAAAAGTTGGACGTTCTCATAATTTCTTTCGAAAGATCGCTAGAGTAGAAGTTCCTTCTTATACTTCCAGATATATGCTATTTACTTGCAGTTGAAAAGTAGAGTGAACAATATGAGTTTTCCTTCCCATTTTGTACAATTGAGGGAACTATAGACATCCTTTGTACCCAAGCAATCAAGTTGAAATGGAGCAAAGTTCCATCCTTTTTGCTATAATACTGCACAACAGCGAGACTAAACGAATGAGTGAGTTCTGATACTGTAACTTCGAATGAATGAGCAACAAAATGAGATAGCAAGGTATTTGTCATAGGAGAGATGCCTATATCATAACCAGAACTATGTAATACTACGAATTCCAAGAATAATTACTACATAAAACGCTTCCTAGCTTACCTACTGTACTCCTTGTTATGTTATGCTATGTTTTCTATAGAAAATCTACCTGTGCTTACACTGAAGCTCAACTTGCTATGCCATAGCGCAGCTATTTTCTAGTGGCCCATAGCCGCCGAAGGACATTCTTTACCTTCAGAATTTCTTTTGTGAAAATTTTCATTTGTCGTTTGTCATGTCAAATGTGATAGAAAAATTCTCCGTCCTCCCAAAGCCCCTTATTATGGCATGGCTATTACTACGAGATTCACAAATTTTAAAGTCATAAATTATGGATTTGTACCCTTTTCCATGTAGAGCTAGGAACATCTATGATAACATTGATAACAGACATAAAGGATTACAGGATCATTCACTTCACTACGCTATGCTATGCACTTTCATAAGAAAATGTCAATTTTCACAAAAAACGCACCAAGTATTATTGGTACAATTTTTCAATCTTTTTAAAGAAGAATATCACATATTAGCAAGAAGATAGAAGAAAATGGAAGTGATGCGGATTCTGAAGCAATAATACAATGCTCTCAACAATTTATCGTAGCAATAAGGGTTCAACAGCTTCTGTACAGTTTGTTGATGTTGCTTTTAAAGAGGGTCAGGGAAATGGGAAATTGAATTAGGCCAGTTGTCCATGGTTCGGCTTTGTTATTGCCCGTATAACTTTTGAGTCTAGGTGTTACAGATGAAAAGGCTGAGTAGATAAAAGGAGCGTGGGTTTTAAAAAGCCGAATCTTATCTTTCCAGTAAAAGTCTCCCTTTTCCCACAGATAGACGTGTTAGTAGTTGGTACCCGTATCGTATAGGGAGTCTGTGCTTAGGCATCTGCATTTACCTGCACAAGAACCAAAGGAACACCAAAGGTTTTTGGTAGTTTGAACGCAAAATCTCATTTCTATTTTCTTTCCACCTAGTTGAGCATTAGTTTAGAAAGAGTCTGACTGAAAGCACGGACATCAAATCAAAGCACGATCTGAACACAACGTGCAGTGGTTTGCAGCTTAGACATAGAATCTTATTCCTCTGACTTCTTATACTTGCCAACGGTTGCTGTTTGGTTCCTTGACTTTTCTGTTGCATCATGTTGCATCATATCACCTTAAATCATTCTCTGGTGCAAGGCAATACGACGTCTCTGCTCACTTTAACAACTACACAGATCAAATATTCCTTAACATTACTCCATGCATATTATACAGTAGTCATCACCGGTGCTATCCTTTTAATCTTGACTTTAACTTCCTTTTCAGCACGGAAACGTCATAGTTTTAACTTGAATTCATTACCGCAATCATAATAAATTGCATAATTGCAATGCATCTGCGTACAGGTGCGTTTTTGGATAAAAATGAGTTAGTTAGCCCAAAATGAGCATCATTATTTTGCATAGCATTCCTTCTCACAATCACAACAACAAAAGTACAGCATGCATAACTAAAATTGCTTAACGTATGAAACATTGTTGTACAATAATCCCTATATGCTCATGCATTAAACAACAGCATTTATACGCTGAGTAATTCTGTAATTGTTAATTGCTAATGCCTACATATTTGTAATCTGTACACTGTTGCGTTATTATTACTATCGCATAAAAGATAACCACAGGATCTTATAAAACTTTGCCAACTTTTAAAGTGCGTACGTGTATATTTCATGCAGAGAATCAATTGTGGCCCAGGTTTATTCTACTATTGCAATTGGTATTTTCTTTATTTATACAAATGGAAAATAAAACAAGGAAAATTATAGATTCAAAAGAGTATTTTTTTTGCGAAACAAAAAGGATAAAACTATCCATGCATTCCAGCCAACGTTCTTTAAAAGGTTTTTAAAAGCACTTTGTTTACTCCTTGTGTATGCACGAACTCTTAAGTGTGTGTCTGCAGATACTGAGTACTCTTTGTACATATTGTGTATCATTGTCCCATTGCTCTGTTAATGCATTTACTTTCCTTGTGTGTAAGTAAATAAGTTCCTATTTTTTATTCAAAAGAGAAGAAAAAAGAGAGCAGACCACACCACATCAGATTCCTTTACTCTTTTGCTCTGCCACCCATGACGGGAATGGCTGCATTAGCATTACACATTATAACTATGTTGACATTTCTACATAGACTATCCAAATCCCAGTTCACCTTAATGAATTATAGGATAACATTTGAACTCGAAAAACCTTAAATCTCCTACTCTATATAGAAACAAAGGAAATAGAATGTTACATATTGTAGAAGTGTATATAATAATAAATATAAGAGTGACTGACTATGTTTAGAATTATTATAGAGTGTCTCGAGAGGGCCATTGTCAGGTAATTATTAAAAGCAACATGGTTATTACAAAGAGGAAGCAAAGATTGCAGATACTATCCTATATGATGTAGTGGATGCATTTACTTTTACAACATTTTCACGCTTTATGATACTGAGAGTGATATTGAGCTTGGCTTGAATTCTGAATGAATTTCATAACGTGAGGGTATATACCCAAATGATATTAATAGAGGAGAATGTGTTTAATGTTCTACTTTTCTGATTTAACAGCTCAGTTGGCCCAATTATTTCATTTTATGATTTCAAGGGTTACTCTACTGTGTTCATAACTTATTATTTATAGTTTATGTCTCATTTTCCTTTTGATTTATTTACAATGACCTTTGCAATTGCCAACCAGGTCAAGTTATTATGCACATTGAAATGTAATACTAATACTAGTACTCGCAAATTGTAATCTATGCTATTTTTGACAGAATAAACTATGAATAGGAATAGCACATGTAAAATGATTACGTATATCTAATGTAATTGTAAGTAGAATGTAAGGTTAAATCCTATTTGCATTAGTCATTGTTGGAAAAAATAGCACAACTACAATGCTCAGGAATTTATATACCATTTGTGTATGCATGACTGCATTAATTTGCTCTTGACAGCAACGGTCAACCAACAACAAAAGGCGTTGGTGTTTAATTCAGAGTATAGTGACCTGACTGCTTTACCTATGTACATTGATAGCTCAACTTGAATAAAATTGTCGTTTAAACTGATTTAAATGTTCTGACTCTCGTTAATATTCTTTTGAAACATGTACGTTTCGTTGTTCCTCTTAATACTAAAACAGATAAAAGTACAATGACAATGCTGTGTAGCGGATACAAGCTATTAATACTCTTTTGTATCTTCACTTGTCTACAGAACATTGAATTATTGAAAACATGTTCACCTACAATCAATTTTAAACTCAATAGAGTCATGCAATTATAAATGTTTTCATTTCGTATTATCGTATTCCTTAACAATACAAACCAGAGACACTAGCTTCTAAATAGCTTAAACCACTACCAGACTACCAGTTATATCTTATTTGTCTTTGAACTTTGAGTGCTGCTACAGTTCTTAAAACTTGTATATACTCGAATGAGAGTGAAAGGAGTGCCGAGGAAGCCATAAACTCATTTTGAAACCGACATAAATGCCTTTTTCTTGTCGATACTTATTATTAACAATTAGTAATCTAAAAAATGATTTCTCTTTAAAACAGCATAAGAAATGGTAATGTGCGTTTCCAAATGGTTTGCAGATTTTTCCTATAACACTCTTTCCTCATTTATTTTAACTTTCTCTGATTTTAGTTCTGGTTGGAATGACGTCGTTTTAGTTTCTGATAAAATTAATAGCATATAACCAGTTGATTCAATCTGCAGTGATCGATCTTCTGAAAAATTTCAATATAATATTGAATATCTAATCATGAAAATCCCAAACGGTCTCAAATGAAAAAATTGATAAATACTCATGGATGCTTTACTGGATTTATTTTCAAGTATGGATTGTTGCGATGATATAGCTAGAGCAAGTGATTTGGCAAAACATGTAGGAAAAGCTTAGTGCATGATGAAAGGGATGAATATGAAATTATTTTAGTAGAAGAGAGGGATTTGGTTGAAAGTCACCTTAGAAAGAAGTGCGGATGTTGAATGTGAGTGAATTGTATTGGTTAGTCGTTAGGAAATAAACATCTCTAATGATTCGTTCCTCTCCATCATCCAAAAGCATTGCGTGCAGCCACAAACAATATAATGGTGATGGTAATAATAGACTCGGTCGTCTCATCTCTCTTCTCTGTGGTCTCGTTTGCCACTAGTCGATGATGAACAATGGAAATCGTCGAAATGCGAAGGGAAATTTGCATACGGAGCATCCTTGACAGTTTAGGTTTTTATTGTTCAGGTCATGTGGATAAAATATGAGAATTGTCTGCAGGCTGAAGTGAGGCTGGGATGAGAACTGCACAGTAGTGTCGATTTGCATTCCAACATTACAGTTTCCCTTATTTTGGCAACAATCGCGGTTATGAGCTACGCATCCACGGAGATCGAGTTCTGTCTGGGATTCAACTGATTTACAGGTGAGGACACGACAGGTTTTCATAATATTAGACATCCAAAGAGGAGAAGTTGATCGGAGACGGGGCTGTAGTTATTTATATGAGAGTGGTGGGAGTGCAGAGTGAGTTATTGTACTTAGGATCCTTCGCTCTGTGGTAACTTGGAATTCTCCTGAATTCTGTTTCACTTCAGTCTTTGTCATTTCGTCTCCAGCAAGTCTTTTGAGACGGAAGAGGATGCTCTTCAGCATTCAACTCAAGTGTTTTTATATCACTTACTATGTATAAACTCCTCTCTGGATCCCTATCTCTATTCCACTTTCATATTATTGTACTTTACTACCTTTGAATCCCATTCACTTCAGTTCACATGAGACAGTATTGTGTTCCTGTCAAATATTACATGAATGCTCTCCATTCTAATAATACACTCACACTCAACCTATAACAGCAGAAGAGAAGGTAGCTACTATGTATATTTACTAGCTATCTATCAAATTCTCTACTTTGAATATTATTTATATACAATTTCAACCAAAATACACTCCTAAATTACTGTATGGTTGTGCAAAGAATAATAACAGTGCTAAATAACTACACAGTATAGCCAAAAACTGTTTCTCTATGTAAATATTTACATGTAGAGAGCAAATTATATAGTACTTGTAATTAAATTTGCATATTCGTATAATGTACTATAAATACGGTGTCTCTAGAACAGTGAAGTTCTAGGAATTTGAATTTTCATTCTGAATGACAGCCTCAGGCTTTAATTAACAGTAGTGTCAATGTTGAGGACTTTGTAATGTAGCAGTTGAAATGGGAGAGAGAATCCAAAGACACTAATTTTACTCACTTTGATCCAAGATTTTCCTCGAATTATTGAATTGTTATAAATAAGGTTAGGGCCAGTGCTTTTTTAATAACATTTATGGTAGAAGCCTTTTTTAAGAGTGGGCGTGGGGTTTGAATTCATGGAGAAAAATTGCGTACGAGGACATCTTTATGGGATTTTTAAACTGAAAGATTGTAAATTTAGTTTTTAAAACCAAAATGCAATGTAGAAAAGGTGGGATTTATTCAGGAGGTTATTGAAGGTGGAGAAAGTTTTGGCTGGATAGTGAGTCTGTTTTTAACGAACATCTCCTCTGTGCTTACATAAATAGTTTAGTTGGGAGTGGTAGTTGAGTTTCAAATATTAGGGCATTAAAGGGACTGAAGTTGAGTTTGTGGATGTGAATAAATTGGCGTTGTGAGCTCTTATTTTATGCAATAAAGTTTATAGGAGAGTAGAAGAGTGGTGAGGGAGATAAATGGAGATGGAGGGATGGAAGTGATGTAAAATGATGTAGCCTAGCAGAAGTACAGCGGTAGTAATATGTAGTAACATTGATTGTTGTTCTTCTTCTGGTGTAGTGTAAGTGTAGGACGGAGAGTGGGAGATTGCACTGCATCAACCGCATGTCATATTATTAGATCTAACGCAAGTCGACAAAGCTTCGTCTACCTACTCTGCGCTTCTCTCTCTCTCTCACTCTCAGCTAGTCACTCAATCTGTAAAGTTTCAACGGAACAACAACAACTCTGTTCTCTAGTCTCATAAGAAACAATGTCAAAAGTCAAAGTCAACGTCAACAGCAAGTTTTTAGCTTACTGTTTTCTCCTACAATCATCCTGCACTTCGTGTTCTCTCTCATATTATGCTATTTTAGCTTAAGTTCACCTAGCTACGTGGATTCTACTGCAGGGAGAGTTAGTCACTTTACTGCAGAGATACAGACAGTTGTACGCTTGTACTTTTAGTCACCTTTGTATCGCAAACTCAACCTACAACCTTCTAGTTCATACTCATATGACAGTTTTTCCATTTTCTTTTGATTCAATAATATTTTTTAGATTCCTATTTAGCACAATGGAAGTTCTCCTCCTTTTCTACGCCAGATTATTATACTTATGTAGTTGTAAGTAGTCAACTATTAAAGTAAAAAGGATTTTCATTGTGCTTCTCTGTATACTTTTATTGTTGTCTATGTATCTATAGTAAAGATGTACAGGTTATATTTATACAGAGCTAAGTGCTCTATATTATAGCTCTTTATACTCTAGCTTCTATTATTTTCTTGATGCCATCATCATCCATTCACAGATATACAATAGTAACTATGTATATATATCTATATAGAATGAGTGAAGTAATAAAAGGCATTATTAAGGTCATCACAGGTTACATTCCCCTTTCAACCTCACAAAGACGATGAAACAGATGAAATTTTCTTCCTTTTCTTACTCACTGAAGTTGATGTGACATTTTTCTATGCACCATTAACTTTACATTCACATTTCAAGAGATTCCTACATAATTTTTTATTCACCTTTACCAAAATTGCGACTAAGTAAATTGCTTTCCTTCACTCCCCTCAACTCAACCAGACGACAAGACTACATGAATAAACTTTGACTTTAGCAGAGAGAGAGAACACAAAAATTCAACTCCACTCAACTAAACTCATTTGTCCAGTCATCTCAAATGTCAACTACTTCTCAGGGACATTGATAACTTATGATAACATCCCGACTGCGGTATACACCCTCTAATTTTACGAATATTTATTGCACACAAAAAACTTTTCCAAGAATTTCCCTCGAGCTTTTAGCCCTGAATTGAATTTGAGAACATTTAATTCTCGAAAAGAAATTATGCTGTAATATTCAAGGATTATTAGTGCATTCCTTGAATGCAGCATAATATTTTAGGTTCAGCGAATACTTTACTACGACTCAGATGCTCTCATCTAATATAATTCTAGTTATGGGATCGTTGAAAAAAGACAAATTCATATGAAAATATGATTTTCCTCTGTTCTTCTGTCTTTATTTGTTGATAATTGAGAAAAGAAGCTTTGAGCTTTAGAAAAACTCAAAGTGTAATAGTTGACCTAGTGCCGATATTATAATAACTCATAAAAGTATTACATATAATAATGTCTGCTTTTGACTTTTGACATGTTTTTGTGGTGATGTCAGGGAATTTTCTCTCAGGTAGTTCCTATTATTCTATATCGTGCAACATGACATGCCATATCATATCACAATCAAACTAGTAGGGTTTTGTAGTAAATTATGGGCAATTAGCTATAGCATGTTTTTAGAATGTTCATTGTGCACTTCTGGAGGTCACAACAAACATCTATGACAGAGAATTGACAAAGAAAGTCACAGAAAAGTTGAATTTTACTGACAATATAATGTAAAATTCATTTGAGTATATCTGTACTTCAGAACTCAGTAGAAGAGTATTTCAGAATCATAATTCAATTCAGGCTATAAATCAAATGTATGAAAACTTGCATGAAACTCATTTTATATCGCTCTGTAACTTTTTGTCCCCTTTAGTGTGCACTTATGGAGTTTGTAACTGCAATGCATTGTACAGATGACTACTAGGGAATGAAGACGAAATGGAATGTGCTATTCTTCTGACCTGAATAGATTCTCATGCCATAGTGCAATAATAGTGACGACTTTGCTGAGTGAAATGAAAATATAGAGGAATATTACTGTTACAGTCGCTATTCCCCATTTCCCTGAGATCGATAGATACATGAATAACAACATGCAATATGTAGGAAGTAATTATGATCAGTGATTACTATATACGCATTAATGTTTTACTTTAATCAGGAAAACTATAAAAAATCTTTTTGTGCACAAATCCCAATGAAGGCTATTTAGTAATTTGATTAACTCTAGTCGGAATGAGAAAATAAATAAAATGAAGCAAACGCAGCCAAAGGAATTAGAATATCTAGAATAGAGTACGAGACGCTTTTGTGGCATCAACATCAACAGGTTCATCTGTTTTCTCGAAGAAAATATGCAAATGCTAGTGTCGTAATTTTAGCACTGTTATGATGATGGCCAGTAATAAATCTGATAGTCTGTGAGTTGTGTGTTCTGCTCAAGAATCAGTTTCTAGTTTCTGCACTAGGTAGCTCAGGCCGATAAAAGCTATTATTTCCGTAATATTAGTATATTATAGTCTGAAAACCGTTTCTTTACTCCTCACGTCCAGCAAATAGTCGCTCAGAGGTGAAACTACTCAACTTTATTACATTTCTCCATTTCCGTTCATACGTCATCTGAGGTCGAGAGATAGAATCCTTCTCTATACTCTATACTTATACATACTTGTACATATATGTGCTAACATGTGGATATTTTGGCGTAATTCAGTTTCGAAGTACAATTACCAGAAACAGTCATTTCAACGAAGTAGGTAATTGTCTAAGCACTGCAAGAGGAAATCCATACGGAGCAAGATATTAGATAGGTACATAGGAGAGTGGGCATTGTAAATAGGAAAATACGAAGTGGAGAAATTAGATTTCGACGATATTGCCGTTTTGGCCAGTTCCGTAGATAAAAATACCCAGGTTCATGCTCATGGCTACCCTCAGATTTCATTCCAAACAGATATGCAGTTTGTCCTGCGAAATTTTATCCGATATGATGCACATGAGTGAATATAATTTTCAAGTCTAGCTGCATCAGTGCACACCAGAAGTAATATAGGTCAGTAATATACTTTGTAATAAAGGGTTTACACTTTAGTAGTTCTTATATTATTGTGCAGGTCTGGTCTGTACCGCTGGGAAAGTCGTTCATTGATTGAATTCGCAGAAATTGTGTCTCGGAAAGAAAATCATATTTGTGAGTGAGGGCCTTATTGTGGAAATTACAAACAATTATCGCAGCATGTGCAGTAAAAGCCTGGGCTTTTGGACGCAATTATCAATTTACTATGTTAATTGGATGTAATGACGTTTTAGATCCAAGGTTAATATTAATGCAATAGAGAAAAAGTTTGGAGGCAGTCCAAGTCAAAGGGGCACACAACATCTGCAATCCAAACATAGTCAAGTGCTGAGTGAATTAAATTAGAGGAAGAGGAGACAAAGTCAAGTTATTGGCTCAGTACGTTATGTACAACAAACACTAAGACTAAATACACTTGCATTACCTTATCGAGCAATGGTGATTAGCAGTGATCTAAATTTTCTCTGTGGGTATGTCATAAACTGGTTTGAGAATTATGCTCTTTTAACCTGACGTACGCGAAGGGAGGAAAAATGCCTTATTAGATTCCTCAAGCTTGTTTTACACTCAAGTGTAGCTCTCGGCTTACTTTTACCCACATTTTGAAAATTATGAAATGCCTTTCCGTGTGTATATCGCTCTTCTGCATTTCATTCATAGTCACTTAGGGCAAATTGTAAGTTACGGGACAACTTGGATAACTACTTATAGTTACATGCAGTTCTCTATAGCATTTATTGTACAGGTAATGTACAATTTGCGGAGATCGGAATTTGGGTTTGGCACTGACTAAAATTCTCTTGGATTTTCTGTCACATTACTACGAGCGTATGAACCATTTCTCATGCCATTAAACTTGGCGTAAACATAATGAGATAGCCACACATAACGTTAATTTACACATCTACGTCAATTTGCAAGACGCACTCTATGGCTTTTGCACTTGTAGCGTGGGGCTGTAACCACTACGCAGTTGTGTATCCACACAGACAGACGATTCTCTAGAGAAATCCTTCGGGCTACCCTGCAGATCACTCTCGAAGATGCGAACATTACGTAATACCTGTTTATCAATGCAATTCTTTTAGAAAACAGCAAGTTCTCTTGTTCTGCCCTCACATGTGTACTTAGTTCTCGTGTGCAGTGATGGAATAGAATTTCAGACAAACAGTAAATGTGTGTGCAGATGTGTTTAGGACTTTAGATGCATCATGCATCCGTTATTTTCACAACAACACCCCCGTCAATAATTATTGCCCCACTCCTATAGGGCAATAACAGTATTAAATCAACTTACGCGCATAAACCTCCTAATAACGAACTATTAACCATTAGTTGAACTGTGAAGATGTCTTTTTAAGCTAATGATAACGAAGATTCTTTACAATAAGTACCTACCATAAAAATCACCGTATAAATCCTTGCCATAAAATATTCTTGTGTTCTTATGCAAAGTACATTATAAATTGTATCTCTTGATTTATGATTGAGTAAATAGTTAACTCACACTTAGGTACCTCTATACAATATTATTATCTAATGGTTAGGTATGTCAATGGCATAAATGGCTATTACCGACGTACTATGTAGCAAGTGCATTATAAACGGAGCGGATATGACTATATGACACTAACAAGATAACAGCAATTTCCTTAATGTGCAGGAAATTTCGTTTCTGATTGCAGAAATAGGATGCACACAGTTTCTCCTTAGAATTTTCGTGCATAAAAGTAGCTAACGTATCTACAATGATATTAATTATAGCTTATTAATATCAAGCAGACACCTAACAGCTAACAGCAGTGTGTAAAACAGAATTGCTAACTGTTTTCGAAAGTTTATTATGATTTTGCTTGAAGTTAAATTTCCTTTTCACGATTGAAAACTAATCATCCAAATCTTTAGTCAGCACGCATAATTCAGTAATAATATTCATAGAGCGCAAGCAGATTTTCTGTCATTTTTAATATAAGACTGCAGATTAGTAATGGTAATTAGTTTATCCTCGGAAAATAATGATTAGGATGTTTAGAAGTGAAAATACAAGTAAACTGGCAATTGATTTTTTATATTAAAACAGATTTTTATTTCTTATTTTACAGCAGGTAATATTTAGTCCAATGTCTGTTTCAATTGCTTGGTAATACTTGGTCTACTCTACAGATATCTGATCTGTTACCAAGTCGTAATAAAAATATTTTAAAACTGTTAACGAATCAAGGCAGTGCAGTGTCGTAAATTATTGTCAGATTTATAGAGTAGAGGCAGGTATACAGCAGTATGATTACAGAAACGCAATCAAAATTATTTACGAATTACATGGATGAAAGGAGGCAATTTAGCTAATTGAGATGATATGCAATGTAGTGTTAAGTATTCATTACTGTCAGTCAGTACCTAACAGTGTATTGTTTCATCTGACAGCATTCTAGAGTCTCTCTAGACTTGCAAAAGAAGTAGGTACCTTTAGTTAAAAAAGTAAATCCACTTTAGAAAAAGCAAGTTACGAAGAAGATGAAATGCCGAGAGGGATAGATTGAAATATTTAACAGTTTGTGGGTACCTACTTATTTAGTGGTACTTACTTGAAGAATAATCAAGCAGCCATCTGTATAAAAAAGATTTGTACAAGAAAGAGAAGTAATAGCAGTGGATGGGGATTTAATTGAAAGACATTGCATGCATAATGTACGAATTTGGTAGTGCCGTGTGTATGGAAAGATTGGATGTCATCCGGAAAGGATGATTTGCAATGAGTGTAGGTGTGGCTCTTGACAAGCACTAAGCAATTTCGAAGCAATCATATCAGATGCCTTGTCTGCAAAACAAAAGTGCTATACTTATGGTATACTAAGTAATAGTTGCCGCTGAAAATATTATTTTGTTGCAGAATTCTGTGAAAAACTGCTGTATAAGTAATTGTATGAGTTTTCTGATATCTTTCACAGTAATTGAGAAAATACATTCACGACACTTAAGGACTAAAGTTTGGATAAGTTAAGGAAAGAGTGTGGATATGGCCTATGTAGCCTGTGTTCGTGATTATCCCATATAATCTTTATTTTCCCCATGTTTCTCCTAGCAAATGTAGAAATGTGGCTATACTTACTATTTGCCGTGAACTTTTGCACAGATATTACGAGAAGTGTTCTATAGGGATGATTTCTAACAGAATCCTTATAAGTATATCTATTAGTGAATGGTATATATGTAATGTAGTAAAAATTAATAAACTTTTAACATTATGGAGCTCGTCATTCTGACCACTTTTTATTATTGTTTTTGCAGAGGGTCTGAATTGCCAAAGCGGAAATATCTCTAGAGCCGAGAGAAGATATAGTGAGAGTTGGACCTTTGTTCCTCAACAAACTTTATCAGAGATAGGAAACTGAAAAAGAGTGCCACATAAAAGTATTTCACTTAGTGTAGGCAAAATTTCGGCAACCGATTTGAGGATAAAGCAGTGAAGTTTGCAAAGTGAACCGTGTAGCGTGATGGGAATCGATATATCATCAACATGAAGACGGAAAGAACTTCGGTGAGTGTAATTTTCTTCAATTTCTTCTTTTATGGATAAAATAAATAGGGGAGCTTATAGGGAACTCTTTTGGAAATGTGAGTCTAACGAGTATGAGCTTGCATAAATACATTTTTACTATAGTTTTATCAATCATAACATTACTAGATACTTGCTAACTAATCCTGTTGTGTTGGCACTTTTACACAGAACTCTTTATTCCTTGCCGATTTACGTTGACAGAGGTGTAAAATACAATTTTTTATTGCTCTTATTTATGCACACCTCTGCAAAGTTTCTCCCATGATAAACTTATTATTTAACTCCGCGCAATTATCACTCTAATCTTTGTTATTAGACTAAGGACTATTTTCGCACTCTATTCCTCAGATCAATACACGTAACTGAAATCAGGTTCGCTAGACAAACGATCACTTCTCAGCGATATATTATATGACTAGATATAAATGTATCTGTGTATCTGCTGGAAATTTCTGCTGATGTTGATAAAGTGATAACTTACGAAGCCTCAGATTTGGCACCTGCTTTTCTTCTCTAATAGAATTGAAGATAAACTGGGATATCATGCCATCGATTCCCTGAGGCAATAAACAATAAATAAACTCCTTTTCCTATTCCTCTCGTCTATACTATACTTTGCGAAGACAGAAATGAAGTAGATAAACAAAGGGTGAAAATAATAAAGATAGACAATTGTGTGCAGCCATAAAAGTGTAATCTTATTGTTAGTTCCGTGTGCACAAAAGCGACAATATCGAGAAGCGAGGGAAAATCTCTTTTACGACTTTCGCAACTGAGGATCCGTTTCAATTGCACACACGTATATATAAATAGCTAACACTATAATATCGGCTCACATGTTTCACCTACTGACAGAGCCTAACTCGAAGAGACCTCTGAAATAAATTGCGACGAAAAGTAAAAGTAGGTAACAGTCTCCTGCTCTTTCCTTCCAATTCAACTTCTTGTCCATCAACCCTATTTTATATTCACCACTTTTTGAGATTTTAGTCTGTATTTATTAATTTGACGAAAAATGATAGACTGCAATAGCATAGATATTGTATTTGCAATTAATTATTTAGAATTTGTCTTTATTTTGATTTAGATACCTCAGTACCTAACTTGCTCAGGTAACTCAGCTTTGTTAAAATAGTTAGCGTTGACAATTTGACAATGCTATTTATAATTAAGATCGACAAACGAGCATTTGCTGAGTTTTTGTTCAAAATGAGCAAAATATACTTAAAAATGTTGCTTCATATTCCAACAAATAGAATTTTTCTCAGCAGAATGCTTCAGCCTCGAAGAAAGTGTCTTAATTACTTTCATCCTTTGTTTAAAGAAGACAACAAAGCGATTTTGTTCTCAAGAAGTTGGGTTCTGACTTCCGAATGTTTGTAGGTACTCTGTTATTGTTAAATATCTAGTTAGCAGTTACAACAACGTCTATATCCCAGGTCATTCTACTAGACTAATCAAACAGTATAAGATGCTCACAAGTATGTAGTCATTTTAAAATCTCTATAAATTCCCGATAGAAAGATAGATGAGAGACAGTGTTTAATAGACTTGTGAATTTTTTCAGAAAAAAATATTTCATCTTCTCTGCCCGTTTCGTAGTGATTTAAGGTTAAAAAATTTATGCCTGCAATTGATGGCGTAAACGTGTCGTTAAAAGGAATCCCCCCAGAACAGAAGATAAGTGAGTTGAATGAGACTAAAGTTGCTAGTTCTGCGTCGTAATAAAAACAAGGAGATA
>JAAAYG020028898.1:0-15993 GCA_009936455.2 Tomocerus minor
GGATCGGAGCGGAAGGCGTCGGTGAGAAGTCGGAAGAAAGCTGGAGAAAGGGCACATATTCTTTCGGTAAACTGTACTGTAACTACTACACTTCATACGTCCGACGTTCTCTCAGAGATTACACATTTTTTTAAGAACACGCTTTCGTGAGTGTGCTATCATTCTTCATTACATTCTTTACATCGTACCTGTGATTCACAATAATTTTCTTTTTTGTTTTAATGATTTTCGTCATTTACAGATATGACTACAGCCTATGATCTAACTAAGATCTCAATGGGCGAAAAATTTATTATGTAATTTAGTCTCCCCAGACTCGGATATCCGTGGATGAAGAATAGGATTCTCATGCAAAGTACAAACGACTAACATTGTGAAAGATAATTGGCCAAAACATCACCGACACCTACAGTAGTCTCTGTATTGGCAGTTACTAACATACATGCGTTATTTTAAATAGTTTGCATATAATATTATTTCTGTATATATTTACATATGTGCAACAATATCATTTAAAGGAGCTTAATTTTGTATATAATAGACAAAATCACCAGTAGCAAATAATCAAATTAGGAAGTCGGAGATGTCTTCCAAGGAGAAATGTGAAAGTAGTACTAGTTTGTATCTATGTATGGAAGCTCGAAGAAAGGACATTCCAGATATGTGCAAAGATGAGTATATCCCGATTTTCGTAATGGATGTCCTACGTGATCTGCTAGTTTCTGGGAAAACGAATGAGGATTTAGAGTTTGAGGATGTCGGTAATGTTGTTTTGGATGATAGTCCAATGGATATGTCGACTCTTGCAGAAATGAAATGCATGTTGCCGGAAGATACTAAGAAACATGTGTATACTCTTATTCGATATGCTGAAGAAGCCTTTGAAACATTTAAGATTGACAAAAGGAAATTTCGCTACCATTTCACGGAAGCGGTAAAACTTATTTCGTATGTTATAAACTTCGTAATGTGGCTAAGACAGATAAATGGACCCTGAATTTGATATATGACCGAAACTTGTACATGATAATAGTATGCCTATATCTTCCAAACCCGAACATATACCTACGTATTTATACTTTATAAATAATTATCGTCTATTCATGTTTCCAGATTGAGTTTCCATGTTTGGAACTTTTGTGGATATTAAACACAAGATATAATCTTCAAGAAATCAGCTCGTATTTAACGCAGTGAGTAATTTAAGTTTATTTTAACTATCTCAGTCTATAGATGAACTGCTATACACTAGCACTTTAACTTGCTTATTTCCAACTGAACAGCGTCATTGTAATTTATTCATGAGTTTGTTACTAATTTCGACTTAGCCTAGAACTCCAGGCTCAACTGGACCATTTTGCCCAGCAGTTCGTGTCTTTCTGCTTCTCTAGTGTCTTTGACTCGAAAGCTAAGTCTGTGGCTACACAAATGTTATATGACTTCATGGAAGTTATCCTTATTGCTGCGTATTGTAACCCATTGAATAGCAATGCCTTAGAACGCTTGGAAAAGGAGTCACATAAAATTTTAAAGCAAATATGTGACAGGCTTATCTCAACAGATAGTTCAAGATGCTCTTACATAACCCAACAGTTCTTATTAGCCGTCTTTCAAGAAAGTATGTAATGTTCTGTTCATAATGCTAGAAATGATTTGTATTCTGTAGTGACTCGAAGAATCATAACTTCATATAAGTTTAATTTCTATATTTATTAGTTCCTGTAACAAAATCTGTGAAAAATCGCTTCTTTTCTCATCAGATTTCCCATTATTTGACCGTAGAAAACTCTGAAAATGCCATGTATGTGATTCAGCATCAAGAAAGATTGGCTCAGCCTTCTGACCTCCCACAGGCATCTTTTTTTGCTATGGTAAGTCACCCAAAAAAATTGTCTATGATATTTATGGGCCAAACCACTAAACTGCATTTACTTAATATTTCCTTAAATATTTACTTTAACTTACTAAGTAATTATAGAAGACTGTTTTTCAAGCTTTGCTTTGTAATGCAAAAACCTACACCCTTACCTTGTACAGTCACCACTAGATATGTAGTTTGTTTATGTACAGTGGAATAGTGATCATCATGATAGGTATGTAGTCGAAAAAAAGTTGTCTAAAAGTGATTATGGAGCATGGTAATTTTTGAATCATTTGTTTTTATTATTCTATAGAAAGTTGTGGCACTTCTATTCATATAAGTACACGAGTATTTCCTTTTTAAAGTAGGGGCTCTTTACAACCTGAGTTATTTCCAACTGTAACTTCATATTTATGATTATTTTCTCAAAGTTCACGAATGTGTAAAAGTTGGTAGTGGTAGTACCCATTCCATTACATGGCTATGTTGAACTTTTCAAATTATAGGAAGCAATCAATTCAGCAGTAGAAAAATATGAGTTGTCCTACTATATACTTAAAGCTGCTCTAATATTATGGAGTACATTGATCCATGGGCAGGTATTTTTGTACGCTACACAATTGAACGAGGAAACATATATAGTTGAAGTTTTTGGTTGTATTTGTTTGAAATAGTTGACAGGACCTCCACAAAGTTGCCAAGAAGTGTTAGAGCTCCTTGAAAAAAGTTTGTCGGGGTCGGTAGTACACTGGGAAAATGCTCTTCTTCTCATGACAGAATGGATAAAACGACGAGAGTACGAAGCCATTTCATTACTCAAGGAGATGATAAAAAGGCTGATGAAGACTGGGCTGTCGTCGAAAAGCGAGGAAGATGTAATTACTGCCTTCATTCTAGCGAGACATTGTTCGTTGGTAGCTCCTAGAGAATTCTTACGCTATGAAAAGTGGTACACAAACATGTTCGAGAGTGAAGTCTATTCACCTGCCAAAGATCCCGAAGCATTTAATTTTCTAACTAATCTTTTGAGCAAGTGGATTCCTCTGGAGCCTCCCTGCTTCCTTCAAGTTCATGCTACGTTTTGGCCTTACGTTCCAGCAGGCTGCAGGAAAACCTTCGCCGACTATGTCAGTCTGGCCAAAGTTCGCATCGCCGAGTATAATGAAGTGGAACGAGCCATGGAATTTGAGCCAAATCCTAATAACCCGGTTCGTGCACCCCGTTTCTTCCCATCATTGCTATAATCATCGCACCAATCTATAAGCTCCAAATACCCTTTAGATTTATGCCAATTTTTCATGGGTACTCCAATTTATATTGTTCTTGCTAAAAAAGCTACCTATCATTCATAGAAAAATGAAATTATGATCACTAGACTTTGTTAAGTTAATCCTATACTGAAGGTCTTTTGTAGTATCTGTCTATAGTAGCATCTGTATACTCCTTTTGCATGAGTACATTTGAGCATTCCAATTATTTTCACACGTCTCTTTTTCCGAGTGTAAATTCCAAAATTTCTGGTTCCATAGGCTCCAGCATGTTGTGTCTATGGATAAGTAGTCACATCACAAGCCTCATGTCTTTCTACTTTTCGTTAAAGCATTACCATTGAATATTTTTGGTGGAAAAGTTGAGAATTTGAGAACTCTATTCCTCCGTGGAGTTTTGGTTAAAGCTGATTCGTTCTTTGGTGGTGTGTATGTGTCCTCTTTTCTCTAACGACATAAATGCATTGCACCTCTTTCTTTCTCTTGATACTGCATATTTAGATAGCAACTCTATTCTTCTCTGTTATATCCTTATGTCTCTCTCTGTCTCTAGTGTCTTCTATTATTCCATCTCCCTTTCTAGAAACCGTATTGATTCCTTCATTTGTAATTTCATTTCGTGCGATAAGACATAGACAATAGGGACATGACTTGAATGTTTCAGCACACACACTTCTACTTTCGCATTGCATACATATTTGAGTGGAAACGGCGAGGAGAGTCAAGTGAGACTACTTAGCCAGAAGAAGAGCCAAAGACAAGCGAGACGTAAACGTAACTGAACTGAATATTACGTGAAATGGAGTTTAGTATATAGGCAAGAGAACAAAAAGACATCTTCCAAACGAGTACTAGATTAAATGAGGAAAGACAGTGTGGAATAGGAGAGTTGATCGTTGATAGAGCTGTTGTGATAGGTCCCCAAACCAAAGTACTATATAATGTAAGTAATGGAGTCAGAGTGAGAATGCACATTAAATGTTCAAATATGTGAATTTAGCTTCTGCACGATGTAGAAATGGCCATCAAGACTTACGACAATACTAAAAAGACTCCACAGAGCATTGGACAAATGTGGATGTTCCGAAAGCAATATTATCTGGAAAATTTTTTACCCGCTTTGCTCAAGAAACCGTAAGAAATTCTCATTCCCTTTAATACCACTCTCTTGCTCATCTTCCATTTATTCATTAAATATATAACGCTGTGTCTTGAGCATCTAAGATGTGTGATCGTATTAATTTATAAATGGCAGAACCGGAGCAACCTTGACTGATGCCAGACTAAGATTGATCGAAGTCCTAAATAAGGAAGGGAAAATCCCACCGGATGTGTATACAGCATACAAAATGCAAAATCAACTCCACATTTGACTGACTATTAGGATATCGTAGAATTTTGTTGGCTTATGTACTTACCGGATTAAACTGGTTACAACTACTTAATTCCTGTTTGATACCTATCTACTTTATTACCTTTTCCTTGTGTAATATGTTTATAGAATATTCATGTTTCCACCGTCAAAACATTTTGTAATTGATTGTTTTACAATTCGCTGATGATACTAGTTATGATGACTTTACTAACCATTTTCAATTTCCTCTTACAGTGTACTGCACTAATAAATGTTATTCATTGTATACATAATACAAAAACAACTATACCAAATGGTAATTAAGAAAACTTATGTAAGTATTAAATAACTAATTATAATATGAGTGCTTTAAGTACTAGAGGCAGGTGCATAACAATAATTTAATTTAGATAAAGGTAGCATATAGTCGTGTATAGGAAAATATATAATGTACAAGGACAAAGAAATTGATCGGTGAAGGTTGACTAAGTTTTGACCTAAATCTTCCAGATAGACTTATGCAAGTACAATTGTTGCGTACTGAACTGGAATTGACAAATAGGAGTTGACATCATTAAATACTGCAGAACAAAAGAAAACCACATCACAACTGTCAACTGACATTTACAGTCTCCTCACAATCGGAACTTTCGTTAATATGACATCTGATATATTTATTCGGTGTATTATGTCAGGGGTGTCGCAAACTTAATGACTCTCTAAGTAGTTAGTGCTTAGAGAGCTATCAAAAATACAATTGTCTTAGTTAATAAAGTATGCAAGTCACAATCAACTTGGAGCACAATGCCAACTTGATACATTCATTATTGAAAAGAGTTGAAACAAATGCTGCAAGTATAATATTATTTGCTTTAGCTTTCAGAGCGGAAATCATTGAGAATATATTATAATTAATTAAGGCATGAGGCAGAGTAGAGGTAGACTCCTGAAATTAAATTCTGCACAATGGAATGAGTTTAAGGTTCTTAGTTGAATCTACATGAGAGAAGGATGTTGTGGTATCCCGGCCCAGCGCCCGTGTCACCCACCATATCTTTTACACTATAACAAAGGTTACCTTCATCTGTAACACGATACTATTACACTCAGATATTCCAGCAAGAAAAACAATGCAAATAGGCGTTGCAAGATACGCATACTCAAGTGAAGGCATGTAATAGAAGCGAGAACGAAAGAGAGATAGAAGTTTATTATTACTTGTTACCAGCTCCCACTTCCCAGACTCTACGGTCCTAACCAAGTTGTGGAGCAAATTAAGACAGAGGAAAGCGCTGAAAATTCGTTTCACACTATGACTTATAATTTAGGAATTTAAATGCAAATGAATATTCTAGAGAGATGTACTAGGAAGAGACTAAGAAACGTTAACTCACTATTTTATGACATTATTTTGGTTGGTGGGCTGTGTGAGTTGGTTATGCCTGCCTGGTGGTTAGAGAGTGAAGGAGGAAAAGAGGCTTATTATTTTGACAGAGGCAATTCCAGGTTGAACCCCATGTACATGGTCTATGTGAGTGTAGAGGAAAGCCTTGTACAATGTCTTCCTTGCTTTGTGTTCTAGAATAGAGCATAGATGAATTGAGATTGAGTTTCATTTTCGTTTCGGTCGTCATTTCTAAACATGGCCTTCAGTTTAATTACATAATTGACAAGATATGAATAGCATAGGAATCATCTTCCTGAAGACAAAATGCTCGCATTGCTTTGCTCTACTAAATAGTCGATGGATACCTACTTCATGCTACTATATTTACCAAAATGACTCAGAAAATCATTTCCCTCCCACACGATCTCTCGTGAGTCATTAAATTATATTGGCAATTTCTGCTTACGTGTGCATACCTACATGAATTAAAATCGAACGCAATATATTAGAAGAATATTAGAAGAATATTAGACATACGATTGGTATTTAGGTGTTCTATTTATGTAAGGATGTGAGTAACAGGAACTGAGTGGATGTGGATGTAATAATAATATTATTCGGAAAACTAATAGACACTGCAAATGCGCAGATATGTACGTGTATTTGCTTAGTATTTATTATATCCTTATGCATATTATGTTAGCATGAAGATTACAAGAATTAGACGTATAGGTAAGGGTTTTGCTTACAATGGACGTTAAGTTGATCGACGCAAGGCGAGGAATGAAGAGATATAATATTGTTATAATACTTTAATACGATTTACATAAATGCTACAATGTTAGAAATGCATCAGGTTTTCTTGTTCTCTATTAGTTTGTCTTAGTACTAGGGTCAAAAGGAACATAATAAATTAAGACTTTACGAGTCACGTTCGTTCACGTCTTTGTCTTTACAGAGTTGCATAAAATCGTTTCGCTTAGATTTCTCTTCGTACTTTAACACACACACACATACAAGACTTTTGGGTTCTACAATGAACATAGACAGTCTGAAGTGAAGACATGGTACAGCACATGATATTTGCATTAATAATAGCCTATGTACTTCTTATCACTATATTATCCACCAATTGCACGGCACACTGGAGATCATTATTATTAGTAGTGCCAATTCGTTTTATAATTTTACTTGTAAAAAGCAGTGAACAATAGGATTGACTATAATAGACAGCTGCTCATCAAATCGTGAATCACTTTATCAAGTTAAGCAGTGAAGGCAACATTCGTGATTGAGGACTCGCATTTAATTCTCTCTCTCTCTCTCTCTCTCTCTCTGTTTCAATGATCATTCAACAGTGTATATTTATTTAACAAAATAACAAATCAAAAAGTTTCAGGTCAGGTTTCAACAAGCTGAAAGTGCAAGTTTTTTCTGCAAATCTTACATCCTAGTAATTATGTCTACAACAACGGGACCGAAAACTATGGTAAGGCTCAAACATTTTCATTCTATAGTTTTGATTTGAGAAATTCTATTATTCTAAAAATGGTTTTTGAGCAATATGCTAAAATCGGTATTTGTAGAGTTAAGTGCGATGTATATACGTATAAGAGATTTACCCAGAAGAACTATTACTAAGCCCTACTATTAGCACCCAATCTGTTTTTGCTTTATTTATGCTCATTCACATAATTAGTTATGTACCCTTTGTTTGTTAGCAACTTCTTGTAAATATTTTTGTATATATATGTAATTACAAATCAACTAGCAGTAGTAATGAACGTGTGTAAAATACACTAGTTAGTTTGCTTCCATTAAGTACGTAGACATAGAATCCCTAAAAATTCGGGGAAGTTAGTGGACTATAAAGGGTAACAAGCGCTAGGAGTGGTTTTGTTCTGGGTCATTTATCTGGATCTACGGTAGTGTCGTTAGAATGGGACGTTTTATCTGTTGGAATGTCAGTTGCACCATCAATTTCTTCAGTCGAATTTTGATCTGCCAGAAAAGATTCCAAGTCTTGCGGATCATCCTCCAGCAGGATTTCCTCTAAACTTGGAGTGGAAGCAGTCGTAATTGTAACGCCAAGCTCTACACAAATAAATACAATTAAACTATTGACTGACTACCGCCTATCCAACATTTTGAGTTATAATATCCTAATGGAATACGTTCAAAAGTCAGTGGCTACTGACTACTTCTGCAATCACAACGAGTGGTCACAACTTTTGGAAAATAGAATACAACTTATGTCTGCGGGTGAACCTATTTAATTGTAGTCCTATGATTTTGGGGCAGCATGACACGCAAACTAAAACGTTTAGTGCACTACTGTACCTGTACTACAAACTACAAATAGTCTACAACTAAATACTCATTTGTATGCGTTGGGTGGACTCAACGTATTATTTGTGCCATGCACTTCTAATGCACAAGAACAAGGGTATCATCTTTAGCTTCATCTAAATAGTCATGGAAAAGTGGACTAGCAATTTTTACTACGTAGTTGTGGTGGTACTATAATTATTACACTATTCTTTAATATCTTTACTTTACTTATTAAAAGATAGTATACAAATAATATATGTATAGTATGTGGTAAGTGCATTATGCTAAATGATAGTAATATGGTTTTCTTACTTGGAATAGCTCCTTTTGCCTTGAATTCATGTAAATCTTCTTCAAAGGCTTCTTGGAAAGCTGCCTGCCTCTCTTTAAGTTGAGCCTCTCGTTTCTTCTCATACTCGTCAATTTTCCGGAGATGTTCTTCAGTCAATTTCTCTGAAACGTGAATTAGACAATGATTCAATGGCTGAGGATTAATGACGTCAAAAGTGAGTTAATTGTGACGCAATATCATAAGTTGTACGTGATGAATAAGGGATTCCATTAGAAATCGTCATACATACATTCATGTCCATTTCATCACAATTAATTGACTGAAGTCTACGTGGTTAGTAAATGATAATAGTGTAGGATGATGAAGGAAGAAGAAGGCCCCAACTTTGTTAGTTGATTCAGTCACGGAAATAGGTCTGACCTTTTCGTGACGGGGCATGAGAGGGATTTGTCTGTAGGAATCTAATCTAATGGATGTATCTACATTTACGATAGTGATTTCTATATGATTATGATCCCATTGATTGTTATTGCTTCGATGTTTAGGTAATTGTTTGTTCTAATTCGTATATGATTTATATTATATGGGATTGATAGATGAGGGACATATAGTAGTATGCAAAGGATATTGACGATGAGCCTTTTCGGATTGCATTAGGTCCAAGTGGAGGACTGCTATAGACACTACCTAGTAGGAGCTAGAGAGCAGTTTCACTGCTAATTGCTGGTTAGACTGACAGACATTATTAGAAAAGAAGTGAAATGGCGTGGTGTGCTTCTGCATGCAGTCTCTTCTCGTCTTATTAAAGTCAAATTATATTAAAGTAACCTTTGAGGTCTTCAAGTTCAGAGGCCCTTTTCTCTTGGTAAAGCGCCAACTGAAAGCGATGATCCAGTTGCTTCTCTCGAAGTTCTTGCGTCTCTATCATGTCCTCCAACATGAGCAAAGCGTCTTCCGTCTCATCGAAGGAACACTGTACATTTACTAGAAGAGAAAATGAAAATAAACAGAAAGCTCACCAAAGGATATACACTTCGTGACTTGTATCACTTTCATTAATCTCCTTTCCTCTCTTTCTATTCCACTCTCCATGATGAATTAAATGCTTCACAATGCTCCTGTGTACATTCTCCATTCTGTCCCTCTCGATTAGCCAACGTCAAAAGTGACTGGAGGAAGAAGTTATATTTACACATTCCATGTATATTATCCTTTCTCCTCTCTCATTTCGCCAACAAAAACAACTTAGAGCTACTTCTCCCCCATTGTCTTCCATTGCCTTTTCAGATTTATATACTCAGATCCTCGATTTGACAGAACGTATATTCATGCACTCTACTTTCTATTTCGTGCAGGGTCATTCATAAGTTATCCTCCTTCCATATTGTACTACATAGCTACTATTCTGCAATATTATGTAAAAGGCAAATCTACTCCATGTGTCCCACAGTGTTATGGGTTTGGGTGGACACAATGAAATTTTACTGCATACATCCTTACTACTATGTTATATAATAATTTTCATTCTGCCCAGAGTCTACTGAATAGTCGAGTCACTAAACGCTGCACGGCACAGACTCGACAAACTGCACACAGTTTTATATCCTCCGTAACACAAATTACAATAAATAACAATAACTATTCAATCAGGACAAGGTGCATTTCTACTATTTAGATTTCTGTTTTACAAGAGCACAAAGTAAGTTGTAAGTTGTAGCTTTGTGTCTGTAATTGTAATTCGTATTAGATACACACGTGCAGAACAGACAAGCCATTATTTATATATAGGTACTATTACTACTATTATTGTTTCGTATCAAGGAAGGAAAACATATTCCTAATAACAACACAGAGATTACTACTACATAATAGAGTTGTATGTACTCTACTCAATTCTAGATAACTGTACAAGCCAAGACGTCATAGATGGCTACTGAGACGTAGATTTCCATTGCAATATTTAGAGTGGTTCACATATTATTTACGTTTATTTCTCAGATAAAGGAAAGGTCAACGTAAATGACTTACGAATAAGATCACAAACTTCTTGCACTCCATGGACTAGTTGTGGGATTAAAGCCAAGCAGTTGGATAACTGCCCGACTTTTTTCCATTGTGCTTCGTAATTTACATGAAGACTCAGAATTATTTCATCTACCTCCTGATTGCCAGCACGACGATTCGTCCAACAAACGACACCAACACGTTGTCATAAAATACAAAAGAGAAACTCAAATTATACTTTTTATACAAATATAACATTATGCAATGCAAGATCTCATTGCATTCTGATACTGCATAATAAAAACAGTAATAACAATTGTAATTTCATCTCACTGCTACTTTAACTCTCTTCTCTATGCGACGATGACGCAAGAGAATATTTAACAGGATCGAAGAGGACTTTGAGAATCTCTACTCTCTAGAGCATTACAAAAGTGCACTTTGGGGTGAAACGCACACGATGCTGAAGCGAAATTGACATTTGCAATTTCATATAATAACTTCACCACGCCCAAAATTCAAGTAACACTTTCTCTTGATTTATTTATTCTAAAGTAAATTCTTAAAAGGATATCGACAAGCTAACTTCATTCAGCAGCTCTGAACTGTCAAAAAAAACTAATATTGTTATGCTCTTTGAAGTTCAGTTTCATTCAATTTGGTAGCTTTAATATAATGGTTTTACAAAGCCTTCATCATAATTCCCATTAAACACTACATTCAAGCTTCTGTCTACAATTTCATCCACGACATCTGCAGAGTTCAGGACATTCGTTAATTGCTAGTTGGTGATAAATGTAAAATAGAAATTACCACAGCACATAAAGCAGTGATTTCAGTCTTGCTATGAATATCTGCCCAGTAGCTTTGATATCTCTCCAGAATTTCTAGGCCAGCATCATAATTGCAAACATCCTTCTCTCCCTTTCGCCTTTTACTGGCATCTTTGCTAGCTTGCCGATCCAGCTTCAAGTTCCGAAGGCTAAATCATTTTTAAACATCAATTTTCCATTTTAGTACAATCATCCACGAGAAATTATCAGTTGTGAGAGAAAGGCTGAATACAATAGTAGTATCATGCTCAACAGTACACATTTTCCGTAACTCCGCTTGTCATAGACTGATTCAATATCTGAATGGCACAATCAGTTTAAAAATCATAAGTATATAGTGCACAAATAGATACCCATCTTTTTAACTGCATATTAAAAAATACCAGGATATAAAAAATAAATGTTTGGTACGGTTGATACAAAAAAGCGATATGAAATGTTCGCAACTTTAGCTAGTTTCTAGTGTTTTACTACATATAGCCAATTGCAAAGTGAAAACAAATGTATTAAGCAATTGTTTTAATGTCACTAAAATTCTAGCTCAGTTGCAAGAAAGTGTGCATACATTTGCCATTTGCTGATACGTTTTTGTACGGAAATGTTAGCATGCATATTGCATATTATAATATTATGTTTTCGCTGAGAATAAAAATCGTTTCTTTATTAATCCCAGGATATTTCCCAGGACATTTCTACTTCTACTTGTCTTAGGTTATTTTCTTATTATATTTCATGGGACATGATTATGAATAAATCATGGTTTACCTGGTGGTGATTTCCTCTTGTACATTGAAAAACTTCTCCTTGAGCGAGTTAAACATTGTAAATGCAGTTTCTCAAAATGAGGGAAAGTTTATACGTCCAGATATAGTCTTCAAATATCAGTTACTCCTGTATTATTTCACACTTTGTCACTGTAGGTACATATGAACCATATTTTAGTTTTTGTCAAACAAAGCCCAGCTAAGAAGTCAGCTTATACACAGTTACAAACGCCAGAGCAAATGACACGAAGAAGAGTAATCACAGCTCGCAACATCAACCATACGTTACAGTCGAATTAAGTAATTTTATCTCCCACCACTTTCTTTGAGTCGAAATCTGTTGGAGAAAAGTAGATTTGATACGCAGCTGCTTCTGTTTCACATGTAATTAAAATGACAGTTGGTTGCGAGAGGATGTAAAATGTAGCGGTTGTGAGCAATTATATATATAGACTGGAATGTACTAATACGGATGGATGAATGTGGAACTGATTGTGAGAATTAGACTTTTGTCTTTTGTGAGGACGTGTCTTCTAATGTATTTTTGTAGTTTTCGAGAAATCCCAAGGCACTAATGAAGACTCTTGTATGGACGTTGACGTAAACAAACCTCAAAAGCTCCGCTGCAAGCAAAATGAATAAATATATATTAACTCGCATAGCTAGTACACCTATATCATCACATACATACTACATAGACAACTCAAATTGAGCAATTGATGGCCTATCATTTCAGATACATAATCTCCATTACTCTGATTTAGTTCAGCAACAGAGACTCAATACAATACAAATTGCTCGCTACAATTACCAATAAAGCATTTCGATACAAAAATATGAATACAATAGGATGCTCACATAAAGCATAGTCCTTACTCACGTAAATGATCGCTACGTTTTATGTTCCCTATGTCAGGCTGTTAAAGACAACCATTATTTTTATGGATTTGTGATGCAGACTTTGCAGACACTACCTCCAATCTCTATACATGGCCATAAATTCTCAGATCTGCTACAATCATCTGCAAATGGTGCAAACACTGCAAACCACTGAAAATAGACAGTCTACATTCCTTTATGACACTAATACTTTCTCATTAATAATAATAATAATATATTAGATTTTTAGTAAAATATTTCTTTCCTTCAAACGGGAAAATTAAATAACTAAAAAATTGATGTGCACACATGTTCAAAAACACTGTATATTCCAATGAATTCAACTCTTAATTAAATTACTTTATGTTAATTAGTTGTCATAAAAGGCAAATTTTAGTACTTCCTAAGTTGTATGTATACCGCCTATACTTGGTAACAAGTAAGTACATCTTAAACTTAACAAGAACCTCAAAGATTATCAAACTGTAGTTTAATGAACACAAGCTTTATGTGGCTCTTGCTATAATTTCGGCAAAACTCAATATTTTGATTACTACTGCAGCATATTATTACATTTTCTTTTGTTCAGACTGTCTTTGTACCTTTTTTCTTAATTGATTTAAGGTGAATAATTGACACTTATCAACTGTACAGTAAACCTGTAGCCGACATTCGTATTATTATTCTTTATATTTTTTTAATTAAGTTATCTCAATAGATAATTTTTAAAGCCAACCTTATTATTCTCTTCTTTCGTTTGACACCAATATGTTGCTGACAGGAATGTTCAGAAATGTATTTTGTTTATTTATTTAACTTGTACTTTTTACCACTTGTTATGTACACTTTCACTCACTGACATAACTTAGTCCATATACAATCCATGAACTACAGTTGAATTGACAGTACAGAGTAACAATAACGGTTAAAACTGATGAACTTTTGTTTTATTGCAATTAGTGTATAGACATTCAACAGTTAACGTCTTAGTTTCCACTTGATTAGACAAATATAAAAGGATGTTATTGTGAAAGTTCTAAATAGATGAGGAACTTAAAGGCGTTTACCGCAGTTTTAATGAAAATATTGATTAACATTATGTATAAGTTTGAAGATTCAGAGGTTTAGGTTGAAGTATGTACGTTCGTGCCAAAAGGGGTTAGGGAAGCCACGAGGGTACGGGCACAACCTACCTGCTGATGACGATCAAGCGAAACTATGCAGCATACACACGTAGTACACACATACCACTTACAAACAAGCCTATAAAACCATGTACTATTGCATATTGCCTTTTACTTACATCCCATCCAATGCTAAAGGTGGCTCAGTGAATAGCCGTGATGACCCATACTCGTGTAATTTTATGTGAAGAAAGCAGAGGACAACTGCTATTCCCTATAATCACGTACTTTCATATCCTTCTACTCGTAATTTTGTCATTTCTATGTTAAGTGAGACAGTCAATAGCCATATAGGTCACACGTAGAGAAAATAAAATATCTTTCTCTGTTAGGCAGAAACTGTCAATGGTTGCGAATGTCAAGTGCTGCAAATTAGGCCTACTGTCGTCAGAAATGACTGCGTACAAAAGCGCAACCCTATTTCAATTCTAAATAACTCAATTGAATGGATACAAATAAATTCTTGTAGTTTAATAGTAGTAATAATGGTGAAAAGAAAAGTTGCAGACGTAAATTTTATTTCCTTGAGAAAATGAACTTCGTCTTTGGTTTACTTTGGTATGCAACATTTTTTTCTATGCATTTCACTTCTGTTTGTAAACGGAGAAAGTTCTTTTCAACGGGATATTTACAGAACATACAAAATTGCCCACATTTGCCCGTCTGAAGACGGCAATAAATATACTCATAATGTCTTTTTAAACTTTTGGTACATACACAAGATTACTACTTAAGTGAACCTGTACGAAAGTCATCGAAACCTAACTATGATAATAATAGAGTAGTAGCAGAACAAAGTTAATTGGAAGGACACAGAAGTAAACAAAATTGAAGGCTCTAAACACAACATTCTTGTATATGCATACGGCCCATTTATTTACGGATGTGCACTATCATCCCCTAAGACAGCAAGAAAAGGAAATTATGTTTTGTGATATCTGGGAAAAGAAGTCCAATAGTTCTTTTAATTTCCTGTTTTATTGTTACTTCTTAAATGATGGCAGATATAAATACAAAATTATATCTTCTCGCAACGCAATGCTATGTAGTCCAAATATCAACTCATATAATTAATATATTTTCCGAGATACCTACCACAATGAACGTCAAATAAATAGTTGTACTCAGCATGCTGCATAGAACAGCTCATCAGATATGCCAGTAAGCCGTGACTCTGTTAGATGACGATTTACTGGGCGCCAGTACGTAACTTGCTAAAGATTATTGCCTTAATCTATTAAGGAGGGGTTGCAACTTTGTAATATCCTGATTTAAGCAAAACGGATTAGAATAGATCACGTGGGCCAGAGGGTAGACCATTTTTGAAATTTTCCTATATTTTTCGAGGGCCCTTGACCAATATTTCCAAAATTGTAACTCCAGTTTAGAAAAATTTGGGGTTTTGTGGACTCGGGGTAATGCATTGGAAATATGCATTTCCAGCTCCCTTAGAGTTTTTTTCTCTATTTTTTGATATTTTTTGCAACACTACGTTTCTCAAAATGTCGCAATCGGTATTTTGCGATTTTTTACCTGAAAAACCTGCGACGGGTAGCAAGAAGTAAAATGAAACATGCATGGACTATGGAAATACGCTGTTCCACTCCACTCTCCTTTAGTGTGTGTTTTGAATTATGCTTACGTTGTTTGTACTCACCAATATTTTTAAACTTTATCGTACAACATAATCTAACATCTCAAAATCTCCATGACTTAAGGAGGGGTTTACACGATTGCCATCCCATTTTCAAGGAAAACAGCTTAATGTAGAGCAATGAAATAAAAAATTTTGAAATCTACTCATATTTTTCGAGGGCTTCAGGTTTCAACATTTTC
>JAAAYG020028909.1:0-15991 GCA_009936455.2 Tomocerus minor
TAATTTAAATGAATGAGCCAGTAATTCAAAATGAAATTTACTTTAGAGATTTGATGAATAGAATAAATGAATTTTTCTTTAAACAAATGTCCATATCCTTAAAACATGTAAAACAAGGTGTTTTTAAGCATAAATGAGTCAACCATTTAGCATAAAGGGATGAGCAAGTAAGTTTAACACGTTAATAGCCAGTAAAAGTTAATATCAGTTTTTGCTTACTATTTCAATCTTTATTGAATTTAAATTGTTTCATTTTTTTGAGAACCTAAGTCACATATAAAAACCAAAATCAGTTAGAGGTGCTAAACGGGCTGCTAACGGGCTGTTAACCGCCCGGGCCACTAAGTGCCCGGGCTACTTATAATTACTACTTATTTACTACTTATATTTACTACTTATATTTACTACTTATAATCGGGCTGTTAGCGGGCTGAGCCCGCTAACAGCCCGATAAGGAGGGTCGACAGTGGTCAATACTTAACTTTTATGACACCACACAGAATTACCCATGTAATGAAAGTCTTTCAATCATTTTTTTGTTCATTAGTTCTTAGTTATACGAGACATTGAAATTTTACTATGAAAATACCTTTGAAGGGGTATGACAAGCCTTAATAAATGATATTACAGCAACGAACAAAGTTAAAACCATGTAGTTAGACGGGATATCTGTTATTTATAACATTTTCCTTGACATTTTTTGACACTGCGCTATAATCTTATTTATTTTGCTAAACACTATTTATTTTTCAACAAAAAGAATTTTATACTTTTCCGTGTAAATATTTGGAATTGGTGATATTTCTAAGAATTTTTGTATTCCTTTCTAGGTTTTTCTAAATGGAGTGTACCCTGCAGGAAACACCCCCAGTCCTGGCTGGACAGGAAATTATTGGTACCAATACGGTGACTATTTTAAACTGAAAAGTATTGAAATGAAGTTTCGTCCTAATTGTTGACATTTAAATTTAATTTTCTAAATACTAACACGATAAAAATTATTGAAAGGAGTAACGACAAGTTACTGCAAGCAATATAGTAAATTAGCAATTAACTAAAACTTTGCTCACCTAGCCGTTTCTATGTATTACTAAATTAGAAAATCCCTAATAATTTGAATATATTATAAAAATCTATATAGAATTACATGTGCTACCTTGGGGTTTATAATACATGGAGTTTTATAATGAGGAATACGGTTGATGCAAGATAATTAGCTTTAACTGTCCTCTGAAATTTTATACATTTAGTTTGAATTTTCATAAGTTCGAATTTTCTCTTAATATGTTCAATATTTGTTTACCTTTCATTTTCTTCGATGGGACTATTGAAAGCAGAATTCGTTCAAGAAAGAGCTACCATAAATTCTATTTAGTGGAAATTAATTATGGTAAACTGGAGCGTATTTCACAAATTGTAGGATTGTAATTACAATAGTTTGTACACTAGTTGCTGTAAAATCTGCTTCACAAAGAATTTTACAAGTTTTCCCGTTTACAATTACAACTACTTGTATTTTACTACTTTGTATCCGAAATTTACAGAATTTGGTTTCTTGACAACATTTACAATTTTTTACAAAGGAGTTTTATGGCTTTCAAAACATTTTAAGGCTCATTAGCATAAAAGTATTTCATAACACTCTACATGCGTTGCTTAGTTAGCAAAAGAATTTTTCATAATTCTAACATTGTAAGCAAAATAAAGCTAGATATATACATGATAAAATTAAACGTGTTAAGATTATTCCATGACGCAGGCAATTCAGAGTCGGCTAAAATGTCAGCAAGTTACTCTCATTCTTGATATTGAAATCAAATAATTGCTCTGCATGGAAGCACAAAAGTATTTTGAGGGACCATACGCAAATTAAAATAAGATCACCATTATTATTTTTGTAGATTAGCTCACATCGCCAAATATTTTTGAAAAAATATAAAAGTCACTAATAAAGCATAGGTAATAAATTTAAGGAATCCGCATCAAATAAAAGGTTTACGATCAAATTCCAACATTTCGTACTATACAAATATGCACAAGTTGTAGGACAAAATAGTGAGTATTGGTCAAAGCAGTATCACAAAATTCAACAAACATCATGGCCATGAAACCAGATTTGGGACACAAAATAATTTTTAATTCACGACAGTTGTGATGACAAGGATAAAAATCTAATTTCAAAGTAGTCACCATCAAAGCACTATGTCATTTTTTATTTGAGTAAAACACCATAAAAATGAACTTTATGAATGCTATGAGGTGCCGTTTAAATAGAACAGTTTGATATTATGATAACCGCTATTACAGCACATCCTTCTGTACTTTCTGTTATGTCGTAAATGAAAGCTTTTTAATTTTTTTAATGGTTTTCCAGAGACGAAAATAGAATTAAAGAGGACCACATGTTTGTACCGTTTCAGTAGTACCCTTCCCCCTATAGGCTTTGCTTTGCTGGTTTAAAATATTATTGACAGTTTCTACTATATCACTATATTCTACAAATTCAGCGGACAGTAGTTTCGAAGAACTTTAACATGGATTATTATAATCATAATGCAATTACAGTATACGATATAGGCCAAATTGATACAAATAATTATTATAACAATATAACTATAAATTGCCTACCCACAACCTAAACCGGTGGAGCCGAGCCTTCTACGATCTTCAATAACTGCACTGAAAGATATGAGTATGCAAATGAGTCTTAGTATGTTTTGAATTAACCAAACTGAACCGGTCATCTTCGCTTTTCTGTCGAAGCATTTGATAAGGAAAAATTAAGTCGCATTTTAATGACACACGTCATAGTAGTACTCCAGTAAGAATTCGACTCGACTCTTGTTTTTTGCTTGTTTTTTCGACATATCAATCATATTAACTCAAAATATAAATATGTTTATAATGGTACTATATATTGGGGCGAGCATTAATGCCCTGAATTATATTTTAATTTAACAGTTTCCATCAAAAAGGATCATATATCATTTATATTTTACATTTGCTGTGTTATGGTGTTAATTATTATCTGGCAATGAGTTCAAAAAGTTTCTCAGTCCCCCTCTGTCTCTTCTCTCAAAAAGTTCTTGAATGATCTCCACTACTCGAGGATTAAAACTTCCTTTGTTATCACTGTCATCCGCACCAAAAATAGCTTTACTCAATTTTCGAAAATTATTCACAGTGGTAATCTCCGAATTGAATAATTCTGAAAAGAAAAAGTCTACTTTTAAGAAGTCCTGGTTAAAAAGTGGAGAGTTAAAAAGTCTCGAATTCAAAATTGTAGGAATGTTGATATTGTTTTCTTGTGCCAAATCTGCGATTTGGCTTAATATATCCACAGGATTTAATTTTACGATGAGTTTAGCAAAATTTTCTTCTTCGTAATCGGAATCTTCAGGTGGTGGTGCTGGAACTACAAATGCAAACGGTACGAAATATTTATTTATTTATAAACTCTCAATATTAAATTATGCCAATTTAAATTGATAATGGACATTACCTGATTTATCGAAAATTAAAAACAATATCCCCACAAAAATTGATAGACGTTTATTTTGTTGTGCCATTTGGGTGGAATGAATTTTCTGTAGAAAAATTATTGAGAACGTAATAAACAGACTGACTGGTTGAATGCTAATCAACCTGTTTATATACTCAAAAGTTTGCAAAGAGTTTCGTAAGTTAATTTTTCATTTATATCAGCATTAAAATAAGTACCTGTGTCGTAGTGTTGTAAGTACCTGTGTTAGTCAATCGACTTACACAGGACTAACATTGATAATGAAACAATTACTACTTTATTACGCATAAGAGAATGCAGGTATCTCGTTACACGTTTAAGTATGATATGAGACCTATATATGACTAAGCACACTAAGTAGCCAGGTACACGTGTATCATATAATTATGTGGGTAGCGTAAGTTACGTGGACATTGAATTTATTATACAAATATCTTAAAATCAGGCATCAATTTAATTGTTGGAAGCTGACGTGAAATCCTACAACCGTGTTTATATGTATTGTTAATCATATGTCACAAAATTTAATTTAATGTTGTGATATATTGCAACTCTAAGCTACAATAAAGTGCTACCTAATCAAAGTCGCAATCTTTTGAGAAATTGTCTTGCAGCATTGAAATCATTTAAACACAGCCAATGGCGTTGTTAGCCAGATGTTGTCCCCTATTAAAAATGTGAAATATCAGCACAGAGATAACCAAGATATATTTACAAAAAGCTTTAGCGGTGCCACTAAAACAAATAATACCGCTTCTATTTTTTTATCAAAATGAAAATGACGATGGATGATGAAATAATAGAAAAAGTATATTACAATGCATAAAATTTTTCAATGTTGTTAAAATTCTTTCTTTGGAGAAACTGGAAATTTTTGGGACAGCAAGATCATGATTGATGTTGCTAAAACGATTGTAACCACAGAAAGAATGAATTTGTTTGTTTGTTACTGAAAACTGTTGTATTATTGTTGCATATGTGACAATTTGCATTGGTATTTAGATCATAGTTTAGCTGTGGCTGAAATCTGTTTGTATGATAATTAATATTAGAAGTAGTAATGTGTCATGTTTTGGAAAGCAGTGACCAGCTATGACTGGGTCTACTGATTCTGATCTTAAGTATTGGATGGAATAATTTGACACTTGAATTAAGCAACTAAATTATATCATAATTTAATTCAAATGCAGAAGAAGTCTCAGTATATATAGGCACTTATAAACCTATATAAACCAATTAATATACTAGATCGTTTCGGTTTTAATAGAAGCTTGTTCGCTGCGGTTCATCCTAATGTAACGGAAGGTAATGGAGACGTTTCCAGGACCTTACTTTCACAATTAGTTTTATTTATGTCGGTGAATGTAACCTGAGTGCATCAAAATTCATTTTACAGTCGATAATGATGAAATGATGCTAAAATATAAAATACAACCCTAACCAAAACATGTGCATTTATTTATTTTTAATTTTTGAAAATTAAGCGCAGTATTGAGGTTTGTATACATTTTGGTGAATTTTTTTAATGCTGCAATCTACAATCAATAAAAGTAATGCCATAGTAGTATATTACGGATAAAACATCAGAAACAAATAGTTTGCACTTTTAAATTAATCGAAATCATAAAACATAGAGATTACAACTTGCTCACAAATTCAGTTAGGGTTTAGTAATAAAAATTACTACGACATTGCAGCTTGCTTTTCCTTTTGGATGTGGTAATTATTTTGGTGGAGCAAATAATTACTCATTTCTTCCAAATCATTTGACATTAAAAATCTGTTGCGACGCTGGGTTTTTGCATTCCGTGTCTTGAACCTGAAAAATAGTCTCCGGCTGTTGAGTGATTCTTCTGTTCGCTGCTACAGGTGCAGGTGGCTGCCCTGTTTCCTCTCCCAGATCTGGCTCACCGACAAATTGGCATGCATATATTAATCCGGGAATACAGCACAATTGGTGCAAGCAGAAAGTGATCCAGCATTCTGATACACAACAACCTCGTTTTGAGCTGACGAAACAGACAGGACAACAGAATGCGTAGACGTGGTCGCCGCAACAGCACATTTCTTAAAACAGAAATTCAGAAGTAAATTAATACATCTTAATTGTTGTCAAATATTTTATCGTACATCAATATAAAACATTCGTATGCAATTTTCATTTCCTGCAAACTCAATTTAATAATACTGAATTATTATAGAAATTATAGTCACATTTATTATCTTTAAATCTATTCTAACAATTTTTTATGATATTTAGTAATTAAAATTGACTGCTGCAATTAATACCAAACCAAGTTGTAACAATTGAAATAATTCAATCTGAAATGAAATGACCAATAAAAAACATTGAATACCTACCTACAGATAAGTGACAGCAAAATTAGAAAATTATTACTCTGACTTGGTGTTTTGTAAATACTCTGATGGTTTTTCAACGATATTCTTGAGCGTATTTCAATGCTTGCAATCCAAATTGATGTGTAGTTTAAAGGTAAAAATGTTTAATGTGAATTCTATTTAACGCTTTTAACTTCATTAACTGCGACGATAATAAATTAAAAGATCCTAAATAATTTGTAGCACACCTGTCGAGATAAAATCAATAAATGTGTCAAGGTGACTTTAAACATATGTGTCCAATATAATATGTACCGTCAATAATTAAATGGTTTGATTCGGGTATTTATGGACATAAGCTATAGTCCTATAGCCAGTTAGTATTTGGTAATTGTAATGGGTTTCAGATATCGCTATGTGCCAGGTTTTAACATGCAATGTGTGAAGACGACTCGAATGTCATGTCATGTATTTATTGATTCATTAAGGTTTTAAACACCTGTAGAAGAAATAATAGTTTTGTACTCTGACAATGAGTGGCTAGTAGTAAACAAGTAGTCCCGATCTTTTGTTCTGATTCTGATGGCATTAATGTCGATTTAGCTCACATTTGACAATAAAATGCAGTATTAATTAAGTCGCAATTAATTCTAAATAAAACATACTAAGCACGCTAGACACGGATCGAGGAAAAATTATCTGGGGGGAGGGAGCTAAAAATTTGAGCCGTATACCAGCATACACAGCAAAAATAAAATTCATCATCTCATTCCAAATTCAAAGTTTGAGATTTTAAGCTAAAAAAGAGTAACAAATAGTCACTGTTTGTGCCTTTCCTCTTTTTTGCTTTGGGACAAAGTGCAGAAAGTTTGGCGATTTTTTGCCGCAATAGTTTGTAAAGAAGTATATTTAATTCTAAGCGAGGGTTTTAGAATTTTAGGCTTAGAATTATTGAAAACTAGTAAATTTCGCCCGAAGCACCCAAAATGTTTTAATTTGCAATATAAAATGAGTGAAAATTAGGGTGCATTTCGCTCGAAGTCTTAAAAATGTTCGAAATTATCTCTTGTTTTTCAATAGATTTAGGTTTTTTTCTTGAATTTCGGGATAATGTCTATGTGTTTTTCAAATCGTGACTGATACCACGCGATTTGCGTAACTCTTTAAGACTAAAACATAAGTCATTAGTTCCGAACTCGAATCTTATTCATGTACATTATAAAATAATTGAAAACTTAAATTGTTTCCAAATCGTAACATATTGTAGTTCACAATATCAAGAAAAAATAGCTTTCGAATGGTATTGCAGTCTCGGTTGATTAGTAACATATGTGGGCAAATCGGCAGTTTCGTAAATCTGTAAAGCCTCATTTAATCAAAGTTGACTATATTTAAAAAATATATATATTTATTTTCTGTCTAATTCACTTACTGTGTGATTGATGATTATTGATTAGTTTATGTGTGTGTAACGTTTTTATTCGTCTGCCTAAAGCACGATAATAATCACCTCAATGGCGGCAGATTTGCAATTTTAAAAGTATTGAGATTGTGTTGTAAAGTTCTCAGGCACACATACATAACAAATTGTAAACATCGCGCACGCAAAACAAAATAATGATTTCAAAAATTACGCATTAATAAATAATATTTTGTATTAAAATACAATCAGTCTTTAATTTTGTAAATGGCAATTGTTAATCCGTGGTATTTTATACGTAGACGTACATAAAATGAGTAGTTGATTGGGTTGTAGATATTAAGTATGTTCATCGAACTCATCATTGTCTTCACTTAACTGTTGCCTGCTTGTAGAAGAGAGTTCTATATATCCTGCTCAAATTTTGTAATTATCAACTGTTGAAATTTAAAAAATCAAACATAAAAGTCTTTCAGAATGTGTGACATCACAGAAGTGCAAGGTGGCCATTGTCGTATGTGTTTAGGGGAATATGACCAACATTCACCTATTGAATTTCACCAACGGGTGCCTGAAAAAAGTAACTGCTGGAGACATTTCTATGACGAAGGCATCAAAGTTGCAGTCATCTCGTCTTCCAACTCTCTTGATGTGTGTCCTCAGTGTTTGTCTACTTGTGAAAAATTGGAAGCTCTCGATGATCGTCTGGAAGAAGTTCAAATGGAAATTGACAAATTGATCCACCAGTTCACTTCCAATCTGCTAAAAAGCCGGAAAGCTATGTCCAACATTTTCAATCAACCAGTCGAGCATATCAAAGTGGAACCAACAATCAATTTCCTCCAAGATGAATCATCCATGGCCTATGACTACCAGGAGTACGATATTGAGGATGTTGGCGACGAAACTGAGCAGTTAACTCGGGGAAATATGGAAAATACAGAAGTTAAAATAGTTCTCGAAAGTAAGTATATATTTTCATTTATAAAATAGTTAAGTGCCTAATTCATGTCAAAAATGTGATCGCATAGTCCATATAATATATCTTACTTTGACCATTCATAATAATTTTCCAATAATTAAGGACTGAATGAAGTTGGACCTGATGGAAGAATGATCGATTTCGAAGAAAATGACGAAGAAGGAAATGAGTACATTATTGAAGAGTGTATTTTAGATGAAGACCAAATGTAAGTACTATTATATATTTTATATTCTTATTCTATTAGTAGCTTTCACAATCAGCAGAAGGGGGCCTTTCGTTGTGCTTATTATTATTGCGTCCCTACTGTTACAATAATATAGAAAATCCAGGAAAGATTCCATTACATTTTTAATCTTAAATAAAAAAGGATTTTTTGAGCGCTTGCTTTTCTAAGGTAGCAATCAATTTGAATGTGTACACTAAAGACGCTCCCAAAACATGGACGAAAATAAGTGGATCTCTGACAATTATATTTCTGAGTAACTTTTATTTTATGCTAGAAGTCAAAATTGGTAATTGCCTTTTTGTGGCATAATTATGACATGATATAACAGGTTCAATATATTTGAAACAGGTTTCCTCAATGAACCTAAAAACGAAACGATGCGAAGAGATGTTGACTCTTAATGACATTAATAATTATTATTTCTCTCATTAGGAGCTAAATATTTTGATTGATTTCTGTTTTTTTGCTTTCACAGAAGAGTGAGTGACGGACAAGGCCATGTGTGTCACGTATGCGGCAAGGTATTAGTTTCTCAAAGGTCACTGGATGATCACAGAAAAATACACACAGGAGAAAAGCCCTTTCAATGTCATTTGTGCGAAAAAACTTTCCGGATTCGTGCCCTTTTAAAACGTCATTTGCTGTGTCATACCGGAGAGCGTCCTTTTCGCTGTCGCAGCTGTGGAATTGCCTTTGCGACGATGTATCACTGTAAATATTCTTGATTACTAACTAAATCTGTTAAAAATCCTACTTATTTTGTACTTTTAAAAAATTAGACTGTTCCTATTATGAAGCATTAGTAGTCAACTTTTAAACTAGGTGGGAATTTCCAGCATTTTCATCTACTTTCTATCAGTTTCTTTTTATTTATTTAATTACTAATATTTATCAAATATATATTTATATATAATATCTAATATATTGATACAGCAAAGGTACCTTTTTTTAAATATACTATTTATAGTATATTTAAAAAATCGTATGTCTTTGTTGTAGCAATATCCTCAGTCGTCAGTAAGGGTTAGCTGCTAAAAACAAATTATTATAGACTTAGACAATATTGACCAAGTAAGGTTTACTTAATTAATAAAATAATTAAAATGCATTGAATTATTTGTATGAAACAGTTCGGAGGCACACGACGTCGCGGACTCATCTGGCAAATTACCACAAAGCTGCTAATGCTGACGTTCCCATTGTATCAAAGAGGAAGAGGACCATCCTGCCAATAAAAATTGTGACCCAGAAGAAACCGCAACAATTAGTGATGCGTCAGCGACAATTGGCTAAGAAAATAGCCGAAGAGTCCCTGAAAAGAAACCACAAAAAACAAGGTCACCACAAATGCGACGTGTGCGGAAAGGTGTTCAACGAGAGCAATAGATTAGTTGAACATTTTCGAATTCACACTGGCGAAAAGCCATTCGTGTGCGCCTATTGCAACAAAGACTTCCGTCTCCGCAGCTTCCTGATCATCCACGAGCGAACTCACACCGGCGAAAGACCATTTCCCTGTCACATCTGCGGAATTGGCTTCATCCAAAAATCCGGTCTTAACGACCATTGCAAAACTCAAAAGCATCTCGAAAAAATACAAAAAATGCAATAGACCCTTTGTGTATCAAAATGCACACTATCATTCGCCTTCTAAAAGTAAGTTCTATTTTAAATAACTTATTCCAGTTTAATAACTGTGAATTAATGGAGATAAATGATATTCTCTTATATCTTTCTAAAATATATTAATCTCATATCTTATTGGCATATAGGTCCGTTCAATTTTCTGGTAGCAATAAAAGAACTTACTTGGACACGAGGAAAGGATCATACGTTGCATGGCCATCATTCACGAATTAAAAATGATTTGAATGCTTAGTGTTATAGATCCATTGATATTATGGAATTTATTATTTAATGTAATTAGCATTCAAACACATAATTATCCATTGATTAGGAATTTTAGGTTGATTAAGATTTTTCAATTTTATCATTTTTATCTCCCTAAGATTGTTAGCGCATTTTTTAAATATATCCGTATACTGTATTAAATAGAGGTGCATTTTACAATATAAAATTTCTATTACACAAAAATAAGTTCAAAATATGTAAAAATTGAATCGAAATTCATGTACAAAATTCGATTGCATATATACACATTGTTTGTTAGCATGCAGGACTATAGGTTGTGAAGACAAAATTCTACCTCGCTAAGTTATTAATAAATATTATTAGTTATTACAAAATGAAACTTTTAGTGATAATTAATCATTTATTTATGTCAAAAAAACTTGTCTAGTTAGTTCGTCCCGTAATAAATCTACAAACCAAGGTTAACTAAATACATAATGCAATAATTGCAATGGCAAATAGATTTCAGCAATTAAAAGACAAGAAAATATTAACAGTTTATAATAATTGCGATATATGTGTTAAAATAAATTATAGTTGTATCCTTTTCCGTCTTTATTAAATTAACAATTTTTGTACTTAGGAATTGAAATATATCAATAAAGGAGCCACCGTTTTAATCTATACACATTAAGTAGTCTGTTTCTGGATATTTTGAATGTTTCGATTATTTATACAGTTTGGGATAACAATTATTTACTTGGATGATTTTGATTGGCTTTTCATTAGGCGGTTGTTGTATAGATTTAAGTTTTTTATGGGGAATGGAGATAAGTCATTGGCATTGATAATGAATTTCATTGATCTTCCGTTTGAAATGGGGCACTAGGGTATGGCATTTCATTTCTATATTCAGTTGACTGAAAATGATGGTTTTTTGTCGGTTGTTGAGTGACTGCCGGAATGACGGATGTTGGTGTCTGTGCTGTTTTATCTTTCAAATCCGGCTCACCCACAAATTGACATGCGTAAATTAGTGCTGGGATATAGAACAACTGGCTTAAGCAGCAAGTAATCCACCAATCCCTACTGCCGCAACCTCGCTTTGAGCTGACGAAACAGGCGGGGAAACAGCACGCGTAGACATGGTCACCGCAACAGCACATTTCTTGAAAAAAAATTAAATGAGTTTCCGAAAGTTATGACATTTACAAACCATTATATTTATTTAAACATTTAGAAAACTTTTACTGTACCTATTAAGTCATCCGAAAAATATTTTAAAATGTCTTTTAAATGTTTTAAAAGTCCAATCAGATCTATTCTTAGGAATTACTTCGTCAAACCCTTTGCATTTAATGTATCAAAATATATTGTTTTAATCTTATCAAGTAAAGTTTAAATTCTTGTTTGGGGCATCTTCAATTAATCCAGTGTGTTAGATATGAAAATCACATTCAGAGATTTTTTAAAATATTATATGGATGCTTTAAATATATCTCAAACTTTCTCAAACTTTCACTAATAATATTTACTTTTTAAAATCCCTAAATACAAATAATATTATAAGATTATTTTTAAAATATTGCTTTTACTTGATGTTTCTATGAATTTGTTTTAATTTTATTTGGGTCCTGTTTGCCTTAGATTGTCCTGTCGGGTTCATTTAGTGAATGATGGAATTAGCTTTAGTAATGTAACTTGCTGCCAGCTATCATTATCATCCTCAGTTGTAGTTTTGTGATAAGATAAAGGTTCGGGTTTACGCGATTTATGCGTTAAGGATGGCTTATGATTGTAAAGGCGACATTTATGATTAAAAGCAAAAAATACACGGAGACCTTTGCATTTTATTACAATAGTCACTCTACTAAATGTACAGTGTTACGTAAGGATTTCGAGAAGGCTTTTATACACAACGTGATGCTGTAATAACAAAAAAGTGTCTGAATTAAGTCAAAACGAAATCTTTTACTCTATTGGAAGAACTTTGGTAAATTCCTGATATTTGTAAATCAAACTTTTTTAACTCAACCTCCTTCCTTTTGCAAATCTGTCTTCATGAAAGCATAGCATTATGAGTTTACTTAAGTCGATATGTGGAAACAGGATACGTCGAAACACGGTGCTATCTCACAATATGTGCCGTCATCAAATACATTTTTTGTCTTGAATACAAAACTATTTCCAATCGTAAAGGCGACTGCCTGTCTAAGATAAGATGCAATAATGAAAACTGTAAGGTCATTCGTTCCTATTAGGTCTACATAGAATTTGGTGGAAACAGTTATGCCATTTAGGTCATGAATATAATTCATTCTTCGTCAAAAATTGACTGTTTTCGTATATGCATAGCATTTGGAGATATCCAAATAATATATAGCATATCTGATCACTGATAATATAGAAGTCAAAATGCAGTTCTCTTTATGACATTTATTTTAAACGATTGCATTCAATTTAATTTCCATAATAAAATTACTTTGCAGTTCCACGTAACTGATTGTGTATGCCTATTCAGTTACGAAGAACTGCATAAGTATAAAAATTCGCATCAATCAAAATCAATCTTCGTCTCGTTTCGTTTCGTGGAAACTAGATTGTCTTTATCGCTTTTTCTTGACTGCTTGTCTTTCTGTGCTACTTTTCATAAATTGATGAGTGATATATCAATTTATTAGTTATTAAGACATCATGGTATATTCCGGCTTACTCAGTAGATTATAAATAAAACTCTATACAGGAATGTTTGCCTACTGTGTACGTCGATATTACAACTCAAGGAGTCGTGGTTAAAATAATAAACACTCTTTATTTCCATAAAATCAACAAGGAAAATTGAATTCTGAACATTCTCAATATTATCCTCCTTTGAAGATCATCAGCGGATAAATAACATCTTTATTCCTAAGTTAAAGGTAAGAATTTTTGTACCTTAGCAACTAATGCCTTTTTGATTTCTATATTTCGTTGAAAAACTTTTTTTTCACTTTCAGATTGTCAGCAAAATGTTAAAAATTTTTGCAGCGGCCTTCATCTGTCAGCTACTTAACCCCGATATCACATCGGCCTTTCTGATGAACACAACTGACAACAGTCGTCAAAACACAACTGACAACAGTCGTCAAAACACAACTGACAACAGTTGTCAAAACACAACTGACAACAGTCGTCAAAACACAACTCAGAACAGTCGTCAAAACACAACTCAGAACAGTCGTCAAAACACAACTCAGAACAGTCGTCCAAAAACACAACTCAGAACAGTCGTCAAAACACAACTCAGAACAGTCGTCAAAACACTTCTGACCACAGTCGTCAAAATGTACAGACAATAGTCATCAATATACAACAAATAATACTCGTCAAAATATTAGTGACAGTACTCTTCTAAACACAACTGACAATACTCGTCAAAATAATACAGACAATAGTCGTCAAAACACTACTGAAATAATTCTTCAAAACAATGTCGACAATATTCGTCGAATTACGGCTACCAAGTTCAATCCAAGAACATCTGACGAATTTCAACAGTCTATTTTCAATTCTCGTTCCGGAGATACCATCGAATTATTACCGATTGAATACATAGGGGATTTTCAACTAGTGGGCTCCAAAAATGTTAGAGTCAAAGGAACAAGCATCAATGACGTGTCAACAATAATTGTGTCCCGTGGAACGGCATTTAACATCTCAGGAAATGATTGGCGAATTCAAAGTTTAAAAATTCAAGGGTCGTTAATTGGAGTAAACATAGACGGAATAAAAAATACATTGTCAGGTATTGCAATGGCCGAGGTAGGGAAAGGGGTTGTAATTTCCGGGACTGAAAATCTAGTTAGGCAATCTGCAATCGAAAGTCAGGAAATCGGGTTTGATATCATCGGAAACAGAAATAAAGTAGAATCTAGTTCAGTTTCAAAATCCATTTCATCGTCAGGCATAAATGTGGCTGGAAATAGAAACGTGCTTTCGTCTAATTCCATCTCGTGTGTTAGAAATCGGACTACCCAAAACCAGGTTCCCAATATAAGAAATTCGGAAAGGGGAAATGACACGGAAACTACGATATTTACCCGGGCGACAGGTATAGACGTAGTTGGAAATGAAAATACCTTTTCTGGAATTTCTATAATGGGTGTAACTGATGGGATTCTTATTAATGGAAATAGGAATACGGTGGAAAGTTCTTCCATTCCAAGTGAAACAATTGGCATCAATGTGGTAACAGGAAATAAAAATGTAATTGATGCGTCTTCAGTCACAACGTCGGATCAATCTCTCATTATTGGCAATGGTACTTCCGGTGGCTCTGTTACATCCAGTTCTTTTAGGGGATTAGTAAATATCTTTGGCAACAACTACACCATCACAGGAAATTCAGCCACCGGGGGTGGTACTAACATTCAAGGTTGTAATAACACCTTAAGTATGAACTCAATGAAAAATGCTGTCATTAGTGGATGCAACCGAGTCGACAATTCCAACTCGTTCAATTAATATGACAATTGAAATATAAACAAACACTTCCGTAGCCGAAAAAGAATTGTAACCGCTTTTCCCATAAAACCGCCAGGGTCATAATATATATTTAAACACACATACACAAATTCACAAAATGTATGTTAACCAAAACGTGCAAAATAGTTTTCAATTTTAAAAGATAATTGTTAGGATAATCCCTGTATTCGGTAAGTCCAAGCTGGAAAATAAAAATATACTTGATTTGTAAAAAAAATATTTCGTTTGTGTAAATCTTATCTGATTTGAATATTAAATTGGTTAAAGAAAATTAAATCTTGTGTTATTATTTAATTAAAAGACTGTACTTTCATAGTGCATGAATTCTTTCTCAGTTGTTGTTAGAAGTTCGCTGTTAGAAATAGGTGGCATGGAATTAATGATATTATGAGAAATTGAATAAATCAAATATACGGACAAATAATTGCTCTGATCACCTGATCGTAAAATATTGTACCTATGGAAAGATGTTCAATGAGGGGCGAATATATTACCTAGTCGAACATTCATTTAGAATTTGCAGGGTGGAAGAAGCTATTTGTGTCTGTACCGCTAAAAATGTAGTCTCAACAACCACCAAACTCATTAACACAGCAATAAAATGCAAAACTGTATACAAAACACTTTGTTAATTGCAATTTACAGATATCGATAATTATTATCATCTGTTACATATAAATGCCAAATTAAATCCCCGCTGTCACGATTAACTGAATCAAATCTCATGTAAATAAAATCAAGGTCGATAAACATTGACAATGTTCTAGCAGACCGAATAAAACCCAGAACACAAATGTTTTCAGTGTATGACCATTACTAAGTTTTTAGACACCAATATGCAATAGCTGCTTATTTTTAAGAATGGGGCGGTAGTATGTTCTTTTTAAAGGAATATATTCGAACGGAATGAATCGAAAATATTCGTATATAATAAAACGCAATTATTAGGGTATCGGGTAGAATAAAACTAAATTAATGCGGTAGATTGAAACTAAATTAATCGGGGAGATTAAAATTAAATTAATCCTGTTGATTAAAACTAAACTAATCGGGGAGATTTAAAACTAAATTAATCGGGGAGATTTAAAACTAAATTAATCGGGGAGATTTAAAACTAAATTA
>JAAAYG020028920.1:4311-15991 GCA_009936455.2 Tomocerus minor
AGTAAAAGATGCAAATTGGAAACTCTACGACTGGAGGACCATAAACTGTTGAGGGTAAGGCGAGATTCCCCAACTTGCAAACTAGCAAACGAACTTTGAGCTAAATAAACCAATGAGTTCTGTATGTTGAGCATGTACATGCACAAATGTGTGTGCAAGTTAAAGCTATGTGATGTATATGCAGCAGCCGCGTATATATAACTGACTATTATGATATAACAATTTCGTTCCTCGTGTTTTTGCTATTCCTTTGACTTTGACATGCAACAACATCTGACTGAATCATATAATTTTAATCTACTAACGTTTTTAGATAAAGTAATGACAGTCATTAGTATATAGGTTAGTTTATTAACAGTTGATTGCTACTGAAGCTTTAATTGAGCATGAACACTTACTAACATACTACATAACCCTACATACGCATAGTGTAGTGTACATTCATATGATGCACATACTCTATTCTTCAAAATCACTTTTTCCTTATTTCGCAATAACTTGTTGGACATCTTCAGCAGATATTTAAAGTCATCAAATTCATAGTTTCAATTAAGTGGACGTTTTTCCTGTCTAACTACCCACAAAATAATTGACATTATGGCTCTAAAGGGAGTAAAAGTTATTGAAATGGCTGGGCTGGCACCAGTTCCTTTTTGTGGGATGATTTTAGCTGATTTTGGTGCCTCAGTAATTCGTGTCGATAGGGTGAGTACATGAAAATTACAAACATCAATATAAAACGAGCTTATTCTTTGTTCTCGTACATTTATAATGATGTGTATGCACATAGCATATTAATTTTATTATTCATTGAGTAGACACATTTGTAGTAATAGTTGAATCCTCTTTCACTCAACACTTTTCCTAGCAATATAAAATATTCATAGCGAATCAATCAGCATTACTTGGAACTGGACTCTGGACACAATTGTAACTCATAATTGCTATGAACAAGTGAAAGTAAAAGAAAGTTTTCTGGCTAAAACATGTTGGCACTGAGTGAAAAGTGAAAGTTCAAAGGTTTTTGTTGAAGCAATCCCATTGTTTTTTTGTACTCAGGCTAATGGAGGTATGCAAGCAGATCGCTTAGGAAGAGGCAAGCGCTCCATTGCTGTAAATCTAAAGGACCCTAAGGGACAAGCATTAGTACAAAAATTATCGTCCACCGCAGATGTCCTTATTGAACCTTTTAGACCTGGTATGCCATATGTACCATATGCTATGTATCTGTCGTATGTACAATTTCTCACTGAAGAAACTACCTAATTCCTCATTAGTTTTGTAAGGATTAGCATTCACTGTGTTTCATATTGTTGAGGTAACCTTTAGTTTATTAGTATTATAGTAGTACTGATACTGGTTGATTTCAGTTCGTGTTAATTGTCACTTGAGAGCAAAATTCAACTTGAGACACAATTATGTACAGGGGTAGACATAATTATTATGTATAATAATGATATGCTATACACATGCAGTGTGCATTGTACATTTGAATTTAATTCCTCAGGAGTTATGGAAAAGCTGAATCTTGGACCAGAGAAGCTATTGAAACAAAACCCAAAATTGATTTATGCGCGACTTTCAGGGTATGGACAAAATGGATCCTTTGCGAAACAGGCTGGACATGATATTAATTATGTCGCTATGTCAGGTTGGCTTTTATTTCTCCTTATGTTCTTGCATATTGCATCAAATATATTAATCATGTTAGAATGCTTTTACATAACAAAATGTTAATATATAATACTGTATGACTCCAGTCCTATATACATTGATACTAACATGGAGTCGGCGGTGTCTCCAAAGTTGTAAATTATCTAAAAACATACTATAACTTGATTTAAACTTTTGAACCATGATATCCAGGCAGCCATGAGTATACCTGATCGCCTGTTACATTTTATTTTTGGAGAATTTTCCATTTAGTTAGGAATTAAATATATTTTGTGATACATAGGAGTGTTGTCGATGTTGGGGAGAAAGCATGAGAATCCTTCAAGTTCAGTCAACTTAATAGCGGATTTTGCTGGCGGAGGATTGACATGTGCACTTGGAATAGTGATGGGTCTTTTCGAGAGAATTTCATCTGGAAAGGGCCAGGTTAGTTAAAATGTTCTCATAATGTAATCAGTTAAACTTGCCCTACAGATTAATGCAATGTACTTAGAATTACAACTTTGGGACTTTCTCCATTAAGAATGGGTACACAATAGTTGGTTGACTTATTATTAATTTTGTAATTGTTGATGTTTTAACACAACACAGAGTTCTTGTTCAGGGAGTGGGATCCCTCCAAGGAATATAATGCATTACAGTGTTGGTTTTTCTATGTAGGTTGAAATGAAATCTTATTGATGACGAAAGGGAAAGTTAAAAGCTTTTATATCTAGTAATTATTTTATTGTATAGAAAGCAGAAAAGTTGGTAAATACTGGGGCTTCAGAAAATTTTTAGTAAATTCAGTAATTTTTAACACTTGTGGGTTTTCTATTATACAATAATGTTATCCTAAATCATTTTTACATTTTATCTTGTGTTAAAATTATTAACGCCTGTAGATGCTTTATTGATTTCACAGGTTGTTGACAATAGCATGGCAGAAGGGGCCGCCTACGTCAGCTCATTTTTATTCAAAACGCGAGATTTGCCTATTTGGGGAAAAACAAGAGGAGAAAATTGGTAACTTTGTAGTTTCTATATTCTAATCTTAAAAAGTATTGAAATATTCATTCATTAGCCCCCTTTTGAACACGCTAGAACAGGAATTTAAAAAAAAATGCTAAACTTTCTCCTCGAAAAATCCATCTGCAGCCAAAGAAATTATTTCCCTTCAAATAAGCCTGTGCTTTCACCATTTGTCGCATTAATTATCTAAGTAAACACAACCAAGAAAACGCTAACATTTTTCCTACGATGCGCGATGCCATGATTTTCTCAACGGCAAACTTCCTTGATTCAGTTATGTTCATACCTGTATTTAATTTGTGGTGAAATTGCTTGTGAATGGTCAGTAAAAGTCCCATGTAGTTTTAATTGTGAGGAAGAGAAAGTTCAAGAGAAATAATATAATACTTACCAATATAACAGCTGCAGCAGTTACAGTTAAGCTATGCTGAACAGCTTTGAATGATTTTTATCATGTCTATCTGTAGGCTGGACACCGGAGCTCACTTTTATGACACTTATAAAACAAAAGACGGGAAGTACATGGCAGTTGGGTCTCTGGAGCCGCAATTTTATGGGAGATTACTGACAGGGTTGGAATTAACAAACGATGAAGCGCTATGTGATCAATTCTCTGAGCATCCAGAGAATAAAAATAAGATTGCCAAAACTTTCCTTCAAAAAACTCAGCAAGAATGGGTAAACATTTTCAAAGAACTGGACGCGTGCGTCACCCCAGTTTTAGAAATGGATGAAGCTCCTATACACAGTCACAATTTAGAGAGAAAGGCCTTTGTAAAAAATCCGCACACCAATCATTGGGAACCACAACCAGCGCCTTTGCTTTCGAGGACACCTGGCAAAGCAAACATTGAAGCTCCTGATCCAGAGATTGGGCAACATACATTGGAAATTCTTCACGAGTTAGAAATTAGTGAAGGCGAAGCTAAGGAAATGGTAAATTCTGGAGTAGTTGAAGTATGTGACTTAAAGTCGAAATTGTAATTTTGACAATTTTATTTAATTTTATACTCCAAATAAAGGAATATAACATTTAACATTCCGGGAAGTATCTTTCGTCCACTAATTACTCGTACATTATTAGTTATTAGTTTTCGCAGTTGCGCATGAGTATGTAGAATATCAAGAAATTTATGCAGAATTTCCTACAATTAATTTTCGCGTTCCCACAAGAAATTACAAAAGCGTTTTATTTCTATTACTTATAGTCCCACAAGTTCCAAGACAAAATCATAATTCCCATGCAATTACCATTGTGTGGAAGGAAAATATTTATCAAGTGCCAGGAATAATAACCGAAATATTTACAATAGCAAATGAAAAGTGAATGCGGAGGAATAATCAGTTCATTATGAAAAAGCATACAAAATTAAAACATTGATGAAAACAAATATATCAATCATCGAAACTCATGAAAGTATAGTAAATTAAATTAGTAATCAAGTAATAATAATAGAAGCTAGTGCATTCAATCAAAAATCGTTCTTTGAAATGCATGAAAATGTATACAGCGGAACTTTCATGGAAATAGAAATCATGAATATATCCACATGGAGAAAATACAAGAAAATTATTATAAATACATTGTATGGTACTTTAATATTAGAAAGTATTCTGGGTGAAAACTCTGGAAAGAAATAAAATCATAAATAAATGAAATGTTTAGCAAGAAGACTGAAAATAATATTACTTGGGACAATGACTTAAAATATTATTATTATTATTATTATTTATTTATGATATATGAATATTGAAAATGTTATTAAAATACAAAATACTGGAACGTGAACATATTTATCAAAAGCAAACACAAAAATTCATATATAGCACAATTTTTCATTCAAAAGTTAATACAGACAACTTTTATAATGAACGCTCTATCAAAATACTCAAAAAAATACTAATATTTTGACAAAGAAGATCGATTGCAGTTCGCTCGCACACGCATACCTCAATAATCTTTTTTGACTAATTTCAGGGTGCTGATTTCGAAAATGAGAGAATTTTTAAGCAGAATCCATATTGGAAAGGAACGACGGTTTAATAGAAAGGGATACCAACTAATACCGCGTCTAATAGCTAATAATGCCGTGTACAATACCAAGGATCTCGGTGCATAACTCCGAAATCCCTAGTTTCTGCAGAAAAATTCTTTCACTTTCAAAACCGGCATTCCAAAATTAGTCAGAAAAGTTTAGTGTAGTGATTGGGTGCGAAGGATATGAACGGTTAACTTCGTTGAACGGCACCTTCGCTGCGAAAAGTTAATGGAAAATGCATGAAAAAATTATAAAACAGTTGACTGGGACTACATACTAGACATATCTGCCATTTTCATTTCTGGATTTGTGGATCCTCATTATAATCATCATTCCTTAATCCCCCTATCAAAAGAGATAGTTTATAATACGCTAAAGACGCGAAAGCTGAGTGAGATCAGGTAAAAGGGATGTGGATCATGTGGGATGGAGACTAAAATTCGCTTTGTTGTACTTCATCCCGCTTCATCCTCGTTGGTCTTGTTCTCAAAGGCGTGAAAAGAATCAAAAAGTTTCATTCGAGATGCAAATCTGCGTGCGAAGTACAAAAGTAATCAAGCTCTTCTTGTCTACATACAAGTGTACATGTTATCTTTTTGATTATTGATTGTTGCAAATTAGTATTGTGATTTGTGAATGTAGTATTAGGTCATTCATTCTACCTGGAATTAGAGCACATCATATGCAAGGGTGTCCGGATATTGGAGATAGTCTAAAATAACATATGCTGTCTCTTTTTGTCGTAAGGCTAAGTGCGGAACTGAAAATTGGAAAGGTAATCATTGCTTTGTTCGAAATCTGTTGATTTGTTGTCATTGTGTCATACACACAACTGTCAAAAGCTAGTATATTAACTCATTCATTACTCATGTCATGATATTAACACCTCGGAATTGGGGATCTAATGATTAATACAAGTTGTACTACTAACTAACTGTGAAGAGATGGGGATTGGGCTGCCTGTTATATAAAGATTTGCATTGTATATACAATATAGAGCATCTTTAGTGACAGCGGTGATGGATTGGCATTGGCAGCTATCGGAAACTAGTATGAAAACAGAATGCAATTAATTATACGTTTCTATAACTTAAGATGTAATATTTTTCTAGGCTAAAGGAGAATAAAATCATTGGACAGAAGAAATATTTCTCTCATCACTGCCAAAATCATGTCGGTACCATCCCATGAGGGACATGGTGGGCTTGATCTTGTCCCTAATCCGAAGAAGGAGCCGCAAGAGTCAAAGAAGTCAAAAATACCTTCAAAGACTTACATATTCGATTTGAAATTAGGAGAGTCAAATGAAGAAACCTACCCAGAATTTTCATGGGCTGAACTTGTAAGAGGAGCAAAGACTAAGGACAGAGATTCGAAAGTTAAAGCAGGTAAAATAAAAAATTCTTTAAAAACTGTATTGCAGATTGCAAATCAATATTATTATATGTTTTACTGGGATTAAACTGTTTGCTTTTGAACTGTAAAAATTTTCTATTTTCACAGCTGTGCATCATAAAGTACTAACTATTCAGTTCCTGTTTGAAACTGAACTCTTGGTTTTAATAATGTATTTTGATGTTATTGATTAGTAATTTAAAACTTAAATGCTGACGAATTTCATTTTGTTTTCAAGCACTTTTGATACAAACAATGCCAAATTAAATGTGCTTTGTTCAAACATTTTAGGTACTACCATGCTTGATCCTTACGCTTCTGACGATGAAGATGACCTCAAAGCTATGGCTGCGAGATTCGAACAAAAATACAGTAGCAAAGGGACAAATAAAAACAAAAGATGTCGAGTAGAAGAATTTTTAGATCGTGGAGCTGGTTATGATGATAATGACTCATTTATCGACAATACAGACGTCTATGATGAAGTTGTACCTCCTGGAGTGCAAGCTCTTCACGGAGGTTTCTACATAAATTCTGGATCCTTAGAATTTAAGGACGTGGTTTTGTCTGAAGACGAGGACACACAAGAGAAGAAAGTAAAGCCAAATCGTAAAAGTGGTTTTCCTACACCTCCTTACCCAAAGCTGGCGGACGATCAGAAGCCAGGAAATGCGGATTCAAACGATGCACCAGTGTATTCTAAAGCAAGTGTTAGTGTAAAACCGTCGTCTAGTTCAGACAGTGTTAAACTAATAGGTGAAGTAACTGAGAAACAGGTAGACAAGTCACAAAATTTGTCATCCAAACCTCAGGAAATGGACTATCAGAATCAAAACGCAAAAGAGGTTGAAAGTACAAATAAAGATAAAGGTTTGTCTAACCCGAATTCACAGTCCAGCATAAAAGCAAGTTTAGGTATCGTAAAGAAGGTTGCTCGAGTGATCGAATCGTCGTCGTCTTCGTCGTCTTCATCTTCTGAGGATTCATCTTCGTCTTCGGATTCAGATTCTTCATCTTCTGAAGAGGAGGATGAAAACCAAGAAGAGGACAACGAAAAGGCTAAAGATCGTTTGAAAGGAAAATGTCCTACCAAGGAATCTGTAAAGCCCGTAATTGTAACAGAAGAAAAAATGCCAGTAGTAGCCCAACAACAATCTCAAGGGAAAATGATCCCCCCGCTTCCAGCCCTTAATCCAGCTCCAATACCTCAGAAACGTCTGAAAACAAAAAATGTCCCTCCAAATCCTAATCTTGCCAAAAATAAACCGCCTTTGACTTCAAGTCCCCTTCCTACTCCTACAGTGAACAAAGGCCCTCCCACTAAAAACAAAGAACTATTTTTAACCAGTAACCCTGTTAGGGCCACCAGTCCAAATACCAGTAACCTAACCAATTCATCTTTACCACGGAACCAGTCCCCCAGTGGCATTAATCTTTCTTACAGTGTGACAACGACTCCCACATCTGGAGTCGGCATTATTAAAATCCCTACTCCGAAATCAACGCCTACCCCAACGTCATCTCCTTTAGGCTTTGGTGGGCCAGTGTACACATCTGCTAATTCCAGCAATCAGCAGCAACACCTGAAATCCGCTTTGCCCCTGAATCTATTGAAACCAAAGCCAAAACCCCGAAAGAAGGTAGTAAGTGCTACACCGTCAACATTAACAGCTGAAGACATTTTCAATACTCTTTCGGGATTAAACTCGATTGCAAATGCCAACTTGTTGTCCCAAGCAGGAAGCTCAACGAGTTTTCTAAATAAGCCCATAGCAAAAGCGCGACTGAATAAATTAGCATCTGCAGCCACTAATCCAATTATGAAAGGGAGTCCGACTTCTAAAAAGTCTCAGCGTAGTAACTCAGGCCAATTTCCCCCGAAGAGTATCAAGCTGAAATCCAAGCATGGAGTCAGTCCTTTGAGCAACGTAAATCCATTGTCAAATCCAACATCTGCGGCAGCAATGTTAGCATTTACAAATAGTGCTGCGAATCAGATCGCAAATTTGACTTCCCTGTCGTCCTTTAGACCATCTCCACTTGCTTCGGCAGTGGAGATAACAAAGCTCAGACCTGCTCATTTGTCGTCGTCGACTGCAACGAACCCCAATTCCTACAAGTCATTATCCCAACAATTAGGAACAGGAATAACGGTGACGGAAGTGGGCGACAAAATTCGTTCTACCATTAGCTCATCTTTATCAAATACGACACCGATTTCTTCAGGAAGTGGGACGTTTGTTGGTTCTAGCAATAATAATGGGCTTATGGCAAGCGCTGCCAATACGTCTAACAATACCATTGAAAATTCCATTAATAGTACGATAAATAGTTCGCTAACTATGAATAGATTACTTCAATCCATTACGATAACTCCTACTCCTCTTCTCAATTTGACCACTGCGGCTACTAATAGTGATCGTAATAGTACAAGTGGCCCTAGTGTAACTAATTTTACCTCTGCCTCTCGAGGCTTCAATTCTTCCAGTCCTGCTTCTATTCAAAAGCCTGCAAAGCACATCACTCCGTATGATGTCAGTGCTCTCCTAGGAAAAATGGACCCTACCATCAATGCAGTCACTGGAAATATTAATAGCACAGCTAGCAATGCGATGAAAGCCTCAATAGAGAAAATTATGCTTGGTAATGGACTCAATCCTCGTGACCATCAAAAGAAATAGTTGAGCGTTGTATTTTACGTTTTTACATGTTTGTAACGAGTCACCTTTGATGTGACGGTCATGTAATATGATATAAATATTTATCAAAGTACAATTTTCATTATCTTTTATTTTTTATTACTTCTAATTTTGAAAACCTAATGATAAGTGCGACTTTTAAGTAACTTAAATCGTTTTTTTTGGTTGTATTCCTATAACTTTTTAATGTCTATAGATAGTCTGTGTCTATCACGGAATATTATGATATACTAAAATTTGTATTTATATAATAATTTGTAAAAATTGTTAATTGAAGGAAAGTCCTAGAAAGCCGAAATAAACATAATATTGTCAAATTATTATAAATGTAATGTATATACTCCCACGGTGTATTTATTTATAAAAAAGATCTATCAGAAGTTTTTATTAATTCATTTTTATCGGCCCGATCGTCGGATCACAGAAGTACATTGCGTAGTGGATGCCTTTCTTAATGCTAAGTCTTTTTTGACAAATATTTTGAGCAGGTGTAGATAGACACTAAACACCCTTAACGATGGGCTTGTCTGAGCCTTGACTAAATGACAATAAGGGAAGACCCCGCACTTAACAGGAGTGCAGTGGAATAATGATATGAAAGCTACACCAGGTATAACTAATTAAGATTGCTAACGATAACAATGGAAATACGCCTATTCCAAATTTCAGCTGTATGATTTGACAAGTGAGTCTGTTACTTTAGACCACACAGTAATCACAATTTAATAGAGCAGGAATTTAATTGTACATGATAAAATTATACTAGTAATAGTAGATTAGTGTACAAATGCTCTTCATTAGTTAAAACAGTTAGATACCAGAATTCTAGTGTCTCACGGCTCACAGAATACAGAGTTACACTAGTGTATGTAGTTAGTTTGCGACATTTTAAAATTATGGAAATGCGAGGATCTTTGATACTGTTATATACATATTATAATAACATATACATAATATTATACTTTGTAAAGTGTTCTGAATCAGAAGACAAATGGTTTTACACGGAAAATATATGACTAAGCTAAACGATTATTTTTCGTGAACTCAATTGAGAAAACTTATTAATGAGGCAGGAGACAGTCGGCAGTCTTGAAGTCTTAAATAATATTTACACAATATTATGTTAAACTCAAAAAGTAGTATATTTCTTGTGAAATCCCAACATTTCTGCCGTAGTACCTACTCTAAGTATAGAACAAGTTAGTAGAAATAATCATAATAATATACAGAATTAACAGAACAGAATATTATTGTTTTGGACACAAATACGATTGAAATATTTAAATTCTTAATTGAATGTTGCCTATTATGACTATATTATTACTGGAAAAACAACCCGACATACTTAGAAAAATAATATTTGACAATTTGATGTGTAATATCTTCACTCTGCAAATATGTTTCAGAACGAACTTCCACATCCAGAAGAAAATTGTTTTTCTTTGCAACACAATAAAGCAATATAATTATTACAACTACTACAACTTTCATTAACGAGGTAAAAATCTGACTTCTCATTTAACTCAATGACTTTGAATCACGTGCGATTATACATCATATATTTAGGAGATAAAATCACACTGAAGAGTGAAGACGCAAAACAGCCGTACAATAAATGTAAGTTAAATAAATATAATTTATGTACAGATAATACACAAGAATTCTAACAGATAAAACATTCAGTATACTATCTAAAGGCTTTTCGATTGGCTAGTCAAGATTATTGAAACTTGAAGTACCAGAAACAAACAGAGCCCAATGTTAGAACCATGAGAAGTATAAATATTGGATGGAGAGAGATGTTCTTCAAAGCCATTATTCCTGTGTTCTGAATACTCGAAACGATTTCGTTGTTACGCTGGAAAACAATGACACTCTCCGACAGTAACGATTCTTTTTCATCATTAGACAAATCGCCGGCAATATCATTCATCGTAAAAGCAATTTCTTTTTTTATATCAGATATCGTACGACCATCTTCAAACTTTGTAACTGCATCGCCAGTTAGTACAATTTCACCAACCGAACATTTTCCTCTTCCCCTTCTACTGCGAACGTACCATTTCCCCATTCCGATCCAACTCAAAAGCTTAGCGGCAGTAGTGCTAATGGATTTTCGGAATTCTCTTTTTTTCTGTAATATTTGTCCCCCAGAGAGAAGTCCCATGTATAAATGGTATATATACGCCAGCAGCCTCAAAGGTTCCCTTTCTTCAAGTGTCTGTAAATGTTTTAGATAGTCAGCTACAGAGGGACGAATTTGGTACGACTTAAGACGATCTCTTCCATAATAATAATCTAAATCCATCTCGAAAGCTTTCGTACGTTCGATTCCATTGATGACTTGGGCAATACGGTGAAAATGCTGGTTTTTTAAACTGAACTTTTTTAGTGACTCTTCTAGGAATCTGAAGATTTCGTAGAAAATCAGTAGACCTTCTGCCCAAATATGATCGTCAGACATAGCTAAAAAAACAAAATACAATACAATAAGTTAGCTGAATCGCTTTTGATAAGTAGTTAGGTAAGTAATCAATCACCACACCACCTTTTCCATAACTTTTTTATACAAATGTGACGGAATAAAAACAAGGTGAAACTTCAAATTTGGTGGAAAAAGGTAAACAAAACACGATTTACATCGTATTTTGTTTACCTTTTGAAATATAAATAAACATAAATTAAAATCCCCAAATTAATTCAACTACAGATATAGGGAAAAGATGGAAGCTGTTCGACGAAGATTAAAGACTTAAGCATAAAAAATAGAAATGAGGAGATCACATAATCCAAATTATTGAGGTTCATTCATTCATATAATATTTAACATTAGGTTTTCATATTATATCATCATGCATCAGC
>JAAAYG020028931.1:0-15988 GCA_009936455.2 Tomocerus minor
ATAATGGAACAAGTCTGGCATGGGCTAGTAGCCTGAGAGCCGGACTCTAAAAGCGTGGAAACACGTTCCTTTACCTTTACCTTTTTTATTACGACCTTAAGAAATTTGGACTTAGCAATTATATTTTAAATTTACAAGGTTTTATGCGTATTAATAATATAGCCATCGCTATTTGAAATAGCAGGTACTGGAAATTGTGCAAATTAAATTTTAATGAGCTTTAGACGGATGCTACTATTTGTTGTATGTGTCTTAGTATACACACACAGAATGTATTGCAAATAGGACCTAATTCATTTTAATGAGCATCCTCGTCAAGAAAATAGTCATTAAAGTCATTATAGAAAAGTTAGTAGTAGATTTACCAGCCCATCTACGAGAATGCTGATGAACTTAAGTACCATTTATTCAGAGTGACGTAGTCACGCTGTATGGATCTGTTGTGTCTGTTTTGCTGTCCGTCTGTCTGTCCCTGTGCACGATATCTTTTGAACGGGATGAAGTAGAACGTTTCTGTGCGTCATCTGGAGGTCAAAAGGAAGACTAAGTTCTATTATGGGGTCACTACCATTTAAGGGTCATGAGATCATGACCTTGTGTGTTAGGGGGGAGAGTATGGCATCTACTATTGATAGTAGAGTCACACTACCGCTCAAGCCTGTAAAGACTTACTTGCAGTAACTCCCGGAACAACTTTACTGAAGTGTATAGATTTACACGAAGAGACTTAGTGAGGAGTACTGAACCATTAGACGGAACGACTCAACACTGTCCCGCATCTCGATCTGGTGGGCAGCCAGAGAGGAATCGGTACATGTGAGCCGACAGCCAGAGACAAGCATCAAATCTCTTATGGCAGTCTACTTCAACTCACCTCCTCCCCTCATGTGTGTTCCATTGTCCAAACTTGTACTAGGTAGAACTCGTAGTACGCACAGAACGAACAGAACATCCATACACTGCAGACAGGACACGGATAGATAATCATATTATCACTAAGATAGGCAAATCACCACTAATTACGAAAATACGGCAATGACAGCTTCTCCCAGCTCAAGACTAACTACCACACAGGCCTGAGCCGCTCTGAGGATTCGAACCCCAGACGTCAGTCTGAGAAGCAGCTTTTTACACCACTAGACAGGCCTGTACGGCTGAGATCATGACCTAGGCATCTCTTTATGACAAAACCGTGCTCAGTCAGTGGAGACGGTAAGAAGTTAATGTTAAATGAGAGAAGCATAGAGAGTGGAGAATTGAGAATGCGACTTGACTCACTAGACGCTGCACTCAATGACTGTTGATACAACATTTGGCAAATTTCAATTCAAACCTTCGCTGTTGGCCCACGTCACATTTGAATATTGCGCAATAATTAGAGTACCAGATGATTTTACTTTTCAAACAAGAATTAGTGTAGTAAGAACTCACGTCAATTTCACAATATTTGCAATTGTAAGGTAAGTGTTTTATTTTAACATTCAGCATTACGACTGCATAAATTCATTTTGTTGTGACCATGACTCTGTGACCATTTCGTATTATAATGTCATTTCTACTTGAAGAAGTTGACAGATGACATATTTTTATTAATTTGGTTTTTTAGAAAAAAGCCAATTTAACCAATATTACCCTAATATAACCTAAAAAATCCAATTTAACCAATACTACCCTAATATAATCTAAAAAAGCCAATTTTACCAATATTACCCTAATATAACCTAAAAAACCCAATTTTACTAATCAATGAAACCCTAGTATACCCCAGAGTACGTGTACAGGCTATTGTGTACTCTAATGTAGCCTACTGTATGGTAGTAAGCTGCGGAGTCCCAATGGGACATATAAAGTGGTATTGGTCCACTGTGCACAAGTTTTTCTTAGCAAGCCTTATCAAGCTGGCTTATTAAGCCGTCGGCTTAATAAGCCAAAGCTTAATAAGCCAAAAGCTTATTAAGCCAAAGCTTATTAAACCAAAGCTTATTAAGCCAAAAAGCTTGACAAGGCTTACTAAGGCGCTTGATTGAAGGCCGCTGATTGGAAGGTTCAATAATAAACAGCGCACATGTTCGATCGCATAGTCATCATTGGTTGTCAACACCCAGTGCTAACATAGGGCTTTCATTGCATAACTATGGTGTTAACATAGACCTTTCATGTATAATTACTTATTGGTGTTAACACCGAGTGTTAACACCGAGTGTTAACACCGAGTGTTGACACCGGGTGTTAACATAGACCTCTCATGTATAGTTACTTATTGGTGTTAACACCGAGTGTTAACACCGGGTGCTAACACCGAGTGTTTACACCGAGTGTTAACACCGGGTGTTAACATAGACCTCTCTTGTATAGTTACTTATTGGTGTTAACACCGAGTGTTAACACCGAGTGTTAACATAGGACTTTCCATGCATAGTTACTTATTGGTGTTAACATAGGGCTTTCCATGCATAGTTACTGAATGGTGTTAACACCGGATGTTAACACCCTGGAAGCCAATGGAAGTGTTAATGGCTTTAACACTTCCGGTACACGTCAAGGTTCCTTGGCCATTGACGGCAACTTGGCGGGGCCAATGCCACTGTCTATCGACGTTGTACAGACTTCCGCCGTTTCTAGTATGAGACACGGGACTTAATGAGGGCCACCACATTTTTCTAGAAGGTTAGCAGGAGTGAATTGTTGTGGAAGGATAGATTATTTCTCGTAGCTCCTCCCATTTTGTGCCAGTTGTCCTAGGGGCCAGTGTTCCGCTGTGCCAGTTGTCCTGGGGCCAGTTCGCCGGACACGGTTACCCTACACCAATCTGAAGTAACATACAGCTATGCCTTTGCAAGAACAAATATAGCAAAGCGTACCAAAGTTTATTCTTTTTCATGCGCTCACGAGTTGCAATTCTACAGTTCTGCTGTATATAAACGGAATATTGCCAACCTAATTGCTGAAGTTGGAATTATTGAGAACATGCAGCTCACCTGCATTTATATGCTTATTCAATGGACAAAATGGATAAAAACTAATCGCAAGCCGTAACAGAAAGCTCGCCCTAGTAGGGCTACCCTGTACACCACTTTGAAAGAAAAAAGTACACTCACAAAGACAGTTAATAAGCATTTTATAGACACTATGAATTATATGGTGAATAGCATTGAAGCACTTTTTCTATTTTTGGGATATTGTTGTCCGTTGCGATGAAACAATGCAAAGAAATGAACTTTTTGTCTACTATAAAATATTACAAAAATTAACCATTGATATATGTTTTAGTTGCAATTTAACTGGAATAATAGAACTGCCTACGATACTAAATTGTACACTAGCGAAATTTGCTATTCATTATTTATTAACTATTCGAATGGACTAAAATAAATGTTTAAATAATGTATAATGTGTAAAGATATTGTGTAAATACTAGGTCAAAAAAGCAGCCTCTGTCGATGCGTTCGAGAGTTATCGTGTTAACAGACGGACCAACGAACAGAAGGTCTGATTCTATCAGCTATCCTAGGGAGAGCTAAAACTAGTTGCGAAGGCCATATGAATGCACGATTTAATTATTTAAAGTAAAATAATTCTTGCTAACCAAGAAACACGACAGCAAACATTTACAGTAATGCTTTTCTTGCTAATTGCTATTCAACTTATTGCTAAGTACTCACGCGCAACGTGACAGGAAACGGGTAAATACAAATCCAACAAATATAAATGTTTATTACAAGTTATTCACGACGACACAATTTCACTTCGTTCACAATTTTTGACTTTTTGCCGTATTACCTTTTTGCTTTACCTTTTGCCTATCAAAATTAGGAAAAAGGCGTCTTTTTGATTTTTGTCCTTTTGCTTTTAATGTGGACAATGCGAACACCCGTTTTTTCAGTAAACTACGTACCAGCTAAATTCCAAATTGAATGAAAAATGTAAGGACATGCGGTGGAAGCAAAATTTAACAACATTTTATTGACTGAAACCGAAATTCAATTACAGATACAATTGGATCTTTAGTTCCTTGAACATTACAGATAGAAATAGCCATTGCAAAAAGTCAAATAGGCACCGTTTTGCCTTTTTCCTCCCAAAAAGGCAGTCTTTTTCATGCTCTGCACAATTTTTGCTCGGCCTTGGTCAGCTTACGAAATCGCCCATTCTGTACGCACATCCGGCCATTTAGCAAACCAGCATAACACAATATTTGACGTTGCGTCTACTTACCATAATCATGATATATTTACTTGGAGCTCTAATTTTTTAAGCCTGGTGTATCAGTACGATAAATTTCAAACAGCTTTATGTAATTTTCCTGTTACGAAGAGCAGAATTAATTTAATTTTGATTTTAAATAAAAGTTGATTGTGTTGTGTGAATGCAATTATTTGTGCAGACAGCCATTTATTTGCATATTACGAACAGTACACCATATTTTTCACCGAAGTGAGTTTAGGGCATAGTTAAAGAAAGTTCCAAGATCAGACGCGATCTTGGCTGGTCCTTCATCGAAACCGAACTACGAAGAATTCTCTAACCCCCAGACAGGGTAGTTAGCGTGCATTAAGGTCAGAGAGAGTATCGGCCGTAACAGACTCATTGATGTACGAAATGCGCAACAACTTTTATTCTTTTTGCATAAACTTGTATTGCTTCTAATCTAAAAATTTTTAATTGAATAATTGTTAGAACAAAGGCCATTCAGTGCGCTTTGTTTCTTTACAGATTAGCATAATATGGAATAAGAATTTCCGAATCAAAACTTATATAATAGTGAATCTAATTAATTTTAACTATTTCTTACTATTTACCTACCCTTACGAAAATATGCCACTAGAAGATCTAGTTGGAAATGGTGGGAATTATTGACGAAAATCTTACTAATATCAACTAAAAATTGACTAGATTCCCATCACATCTAATCAATTTTCAGTAAGATAGTGGTCAACTTTAGCTTGCCATTTCTATGGATACCCACCATGTACCTACTGATAAGCAGCTGCAAATTAACTGTTTCAGGCGGGCCAACACACAGATTGTCCACTATAATGTAACTGTTTTGTAGTTAGATTTCAGCTATTTTCAGTAGGTTGGTTATATTGATATTTACTACAATACTACTATGAATCAATTGATCTCTAGTGGATCTAAGCCGTCGGATATGCCATAAAATGTTACATTCTTATTGGAAATTAACTATAATGCGATGGAGTGAAAAGAGAAGTCATTGTATTATGAATCAATTACCCAACACGAAAATTTTATTGCAGTGCACAGTGTAGGGCGTGGGAGCAGTCACCACCACCCCATAATCCTTCGGAAGGACCTGTTTTAGTGGCATACCAGCACTTACACCAGTTTAAATTGCGGTTCATCGGATAATTAATCCATCAACGCCCCCCTCCCCAAACCATTTTCAAAATTGGACAAAACTGAAACTGTTTCCGAGATAGATGTATGACAAATTATAGTTTTTTGTACCCACGGACAGCTTTACATTTAAATGTAAAGTAGATCTCATAAGTACGAATAACTTGTGTTGGGCCGGTTTTTTGTGACTGAGCAGGGGTCACAAAAATTCGACCATGGAGTTTGATCTACAGAGGTCAAACCGTACGATGGATTTCATTTCGACCCGAAATGAAATCCGCAGGTTGCAGCAGTTCGGCATGCCCTAGGATAGTCTTCATTTGATTTTGAACCGAATGGCACAGGAGGGAGTCGCTACTGTCAACATAGGAATCCAGAAATTGCCATTTGACCTGTCCAGGTTAAATGGCACGGTCAACGTTTTTGTGAGACCCTGTTCAGTTATTCGTACCAATAAAATATATTTCAGATTTAACTTTTGTTGCATTTCCACTTAGAGAGGAGAATAACCGTGTAATTGTCTGCCCCGTACTTGTGAATATAAAAACTACTTTTCTCCAAACTGACCGTTTACAACAATAACAACAATGTCTATGTCCTATGGAAGTCAAATTCTTCAATAGTCTTCAATCTGTACATTATTTCCAAGAAATTTTGAAGGAATCAGTCAGATAGATGTATCGTATCAGAGATCATCGCTCGCATTGATTAAGTGGGACCCAATGCGTCTCTAGGGTTTCATGGGGGGCTTTGATATACATGTGAGGAAATTTTGGAGTTTCAACATATAAGCCCCGAAATAGTCTGCGGGGGGTTAAGGCAGGCGTGAACAGCCGTCAAGGTCTGTTTAGGCAATTCTCTAATTAGGAAAATCTCCATGGATATTTAACAAATATTTAAGAACGACAGCTAAACATCATATTAAACGTACATCCACAATGTAGTATGAAATGGAAATATGTCATATTTTTTTTGGGAGAAATTCTATTTCTCCTAAAGTTATTGACATAGAAAGATAATATTAATCTCCACGGGCTTGTAAAATGTTCCATCACAAAGTTACGATCCATTATTGCTAACTTTTATCTCTGTTTCGGAGATATAACTGCCTTTGTGATAAATTTTGCTATATTTTGCAAAAAACAGTTATAACAGAGATGAAAGTTAGCAATAATGATCGTAACTTTGTGAGGGACCACTCTACAAGTCCGTGGAGATCAAAATTATCTTTCTATGTCAAAAGCTCCAGGTGAAATTGAATTTCTCCCAAAAAAAGCTAAGAGGAATTATGATAGTCAGCGGAAGGATTGTTGTAATCATAAGGGCGCTTCTTAATAACCATTTGCTCCGTAATAAATACAATGGCAATGCCTCTTGGCTGGACTGATTCCCGCATGCAATGCCTTGTCAAAGTTTGTTTAAACGTCCCTTATAGCTGATTTTGGTCCAAATGTGTAATTTCCTCACATGTATACAAACACCCACCCAGAAACACATTGGAATAACCTCTATTCTTTTTGCTGACTTGGAAACCATTTCCAGTTCAAACAATCAACATCTTGGATAACAGCTTGAAAAATTGTTGTCAATGGCAAAAGAAAATAGAAATGGCCCGATTTGTCCTCCGACTAATTTCTACCACTTTGCCACTGAATTTCCATTAGAAATTGCGACTATAATCCCACCATATTCAGGTGCAGCTATTACCAACTACAATCTTGCTACTAATTTGCTAGCGATTTTCATAGTGCTACTGTTACCAACTAGAATTCCACCAAAAATTTACTGAGACTAAATTGTTCCACTATATCTAGTTGAAACTTAGTAGGAAATAGTGGAATATTTTCGTAAGGGTATCTACTTAAATTCTTTGAGCTTTTTTTTCAAGTTTTTCCTCAAAAAATGGGACTACTGAAAGCAGTGCTAATTTGACAAAATAGAAATTTTATTAAATAAAAATTGCAATGGCAGAATAAGATATGTAATAGTACTTCGATCAAATGGATATTTCGGTTTTATAAAACGCAATGCGCTATGATCCTCATAGCTATGCTCTCTTCTTCTCCACGCGATAACAGGTAATGACATACGCCATATTTTTTGCCCTCTTTTTGTAGCCAGTTTGGACTTATTATAGTCCAGAGCAACCTGGAAATCTGGATGCAGGTAGATGTAGTTTCAATTATATTGATCATAGATTATTTGTGTATTATTTCCGTTCTGTTTGTAGTTTTGCTGATTGTTAAGACAAGAATCGACAACGCAATTGGCCGTTGAAATTAGATTTTAAGCCTTTGCGTTACAGAATTCATATTCTCTCGAACTAAATACAAGTGTAAGCAGCATAAATAATCCAAGATCAACTAATTGAAACTGCATCTTGTTGCATCCAGTTTACGCGCTTACTATGCACAATAAGTTCAAACTGGCTGCAAGAAGAGGTCAAAAAGGCTGATGTCATCACCTGGCCTCACGTGGGTTAGAAGAAAGCGTAGCCATGAGGATCAAAGCGCATTGATAAAACGTTTACTACGGATTCCACTGTTTCGCACATTATTTTATATAGCAGGGCCCCCAAATTTTTGCTTAGGGTATCGTCCACTAGGGCGAGCTTTCTGTTTCTAAAAGGTAGTAGCTCAACTTCGCTAGCCAATTTGGAGGTAACTGTATGTATGCACACCCGCTATGTAGGCACCTTTCCCGAGGTAGCAAGCTGTGTCGCGGCCCCATATAAACAATTTCTCTTAATGTTGTTGCAACAACTGGAAACTTAGTTATTATTGAAATCGATTATTAGATATATTTAGTTAACTAAATAATAGTTATATACATTAAATGCGGATTTCTTTGAGCAATTTCTATATATACGGTTTATGTATAGGGTAGTAATGCTACCAAAAAGAAAAAAAAGACGATCATATCCAATAGAAGCCACAATAATAATATTTTTAAGATTTGAAATATTTACATTTAAGGTAAATATAATATCTCAACAATTTAAATGCAATCCAGTTGAGTAGTTTAACTTGTCCCTTAACGTTGGTTAAAAATATAAATGTTTAGTGTAGTTTATCGTTTTGAAATATTCTATAGGGTTTCAACATTGCTCGAAGTCTGACGTTGAAACTGCATGACGGCTAGCCACCATCACTTAAAGTATTAATAATTTAATACTGCTTTATATATTTTTAAAGTAATAGCATTCAAATATCTAAGGAAGCATTCCAAGAATTATTGTCTCAAGGAAAATTATACTTATTGCCTGTATGCATTACCCATAGAGCCTAATTACACGTATTGCCATTGACACACACATTATTGACCAACAAATACGTCATGTCTAGGGTAGACCTACTATGCATCCCAATTCCCAATGTAGGATTGGAGCCAAATCCTTCCCCTTCTAATCTTAGTCCCAACTTTTATTAAAATGTTTCGAATGTGGTTATCACAAATAGCTTAATGTTTCGTTTTCGTGTGCAACACGAAATAATTTGAAAAGGAAGTTTTGCCTTTTCGTTGAAGAAAAATAAAAATAGAACCTGGAGTAAACGGGAGTCCATTCTACCTTAACAGAAACACAATTGACGAGGATGATATAATTATAGTAAGCATTTTTGAACTATAAGTACCTTATGTAAAACCTAGACATTTTTTTTTTAATTTTAATTCTCGGTATTTGGTAAGCTATTCACCGTGAGAATATCCGTCAGGTTCTAACCATTGATTTAGGCTTAGACGTTAAGTTGGCTTAAGAAGATATTTCCAAACTACGACGTTCAATATGGGGCCATGAAGAATAATTTGATGCTTAGTTATATGGAATATTTGACGCAGCTATTATTAACCCTCCCAGTGATGTACTTAACTAATATCATTTAAATGAAAACATGACAAAATTATTCCATCAGTAACTCCACGAGACTCGAACAAGATCCATGTAAGTCATTATTCGCTAAGTCAACAATGGGTATATTCAAAATTTTACACGCATATTTTATAAAATGAAACCCTGTTAGTATCTAAACTAAAAACACAATCGAAACAAAAATATGCACCAACTAGCAAATTATAGAAATTAATAATGTGATATCTGTAGAAAATCAGCTGAATTGCATTGTAGATAAAGCTATTTTAATATGCAGACATTGAAGTACGGGTTAGTAAAGTATTTCATTTATCCGGTTTTGTAAAACCTAGAACTCGTGAAAAATTAATATTTGATTTTTTGTAATTTTATAATTTTTTGTTTTAATGCCAGAATAATATCATTTTGGAATAATAGCAATCTCAAATTGATTTTAATCATATATACGTTTCCATATTTTTATTTTGTGACATCGCAGCGCACTCTATCAGAAACTATTTGTTAAGCACATTCATGTCTTGAATATGTCATTGTACTTAAATGCATTATTAAATACGCTGAATTGAAACCATGGTCATCAAACTTTTATTTCCATACTGTTTATTAGCTGTGTAAAATTTAAAGCAATCATAAAATTTTAATTGATTCATTTTCGAAAAAAAGAATCGATTCCACCGACCAAGGATCAGATAATAACATTCAATGAAACTTATTATACGGTAACATATGTCATTTACTTGCATTTACAGTTTCTAAACGGCCGCACTTTATTTTTGGCCCCTTTTAAAATGAAGTCCAACAAGGTGGATCCTTTACTTCGTAAACAAAACAATGCTTTGAGGAGCCATTTTTAGTTTTTTCAATGGAAAAAACTAAAAATGAACCTAAAAGAAGCCACCCGCTCAAAAGAAAGATCGTGTGGATTTTCATTTGCAAACTAACTGGCTGAAGATTAATTTGATAATTCATGTTTTGTTCATTGGAAATCTGGCGTTTAAAGTTTTCTTGCTCTTTCCAATAAGATAGTAACCCATTTTGTGACATAAGCGACAAAAACCTCAAAAATTTGTGACGGTAGCAATTTTCAAAGAGATAAGACAATGGATGCGCGAAGAGAGTCTGTTTGACAGTCTTGCAAGATCCACCAGTAGATAGACGGGTAGTAATTAGCTGTACTATATAACGGGCTATATCCTTTTCGATTATGTCAAATAGTTTGATAGAATAATTTGTCAGAAGTCGATATGTTACATCAAAGTGGTGCAGTCCAAGTTTTGAAATTCTTCAGTTGATTTTTCTGTCTGCCAGTCAAATGGGTAAACACTGGAATTCATGATTTCCAGCATTTTACTTTCTGCAAAATATTTTGTTGAGACGTCAGTTATGTGTGATCTTTTGTCTTTGTGACGCAATAATTTATAATTATTTTCAACGAGGTCGTTAAAATCCAAAAACTGTTTTTCTTCTGGCGGTGCGATCATTTCACTGGTGATAAATTCCTCATACAGAATACGGACAAAGCATCCCATTAACACTGCCACCAGGTACAGACTATTTTTTGTGTTTATTACAACTTCCTTATCCAATAGGGCTGCTAGTGTGGACATGGCAATGATTTGTAGTTTTTGGTCCACAGTAGAATTAGGTTTTTTAAATACCAAAATCGAAAATGACAGTGGAAAAAGGGAAAAGATGAGTAGCCAACAATAATTGTCAAAAGTATTTTGGAATAAAACTATCACAGGGACATCATAAAAGTCGGGACTTGCTTCACAGTAAAATGGAATCTCTTCCTCAAAGTATTCAACAAAAGATGTTCTAAACCATTTATACTTGTATGTTTCAAAATAACTGCCTCTCAAATGGATTCTTCCAAAATATCGTCGTGTTCGCGATTGTAAAATATCTGGACTCTTAGCATACACAGCTGTGAAATTAAATTTGTTAGCCATGGTCTCAACTGCCATGAATGTATCAGGACAAGGACGACGGGGAATTTGTTTCAATTGAGAATAGACACTCTTTTTACAATGATCGAAAACGTAAACTCCGTCTGTTCCAATTAAACCGCTAAGTCCATGAATTGGGACTCGATGAAGATGACCGTTGAAATTATTCCAAGTCTTTAGCCAATCCTTTTCCGAGAGGCTATTTTTTATTTTTTCCAATTGAAACTCTTGGGTTGTTTCCCAATATTTGTAAAGATGGCCGGTGTGAACTGTGTGAGTCCCCGCATCTTCTACGACAATTATAAATAGTGGACTCACCAAAATTACCCCTAGATGTAACAGCCAGTTACGATCCATTTGATTAAACTTTTCTTTTTCGTAGATGACAATGATCGTGGTAGTGAGTCGATTTATTTCTTTGCCAATAACCTTCAACGAACTTGATGGATTTATAAGGATATTAACGCTGCATAAGTTGTTTGATATATCTCGTGGGTTATTTTCATCCCGACCGAAGGCAGATTTATTATAGTTTAACATTACCACGGTCCATGGTTGCAAATTTTGATTGGATCTAAGAAAGTCAGTGACCAAAGGAGAATTTTTAAAAACTATCGCGTTGAAATCACAATCTTTAAAAAAGTACAAATTTCGAAAGCTTCCTGACTGATTAATGAAAGTAAGTAGCAACGTAATTGAAGTAAATAAACGTAACTTGCTTTTTAACATTTTCCTTTGGATATAAGTATGCACAGATAGAAAAAAGTTTACAAAATACAATAACCAGCCGCTATGTTCCCAAAAAAATTAAATACCCAGCGTTACACAATAAAAAATGTTTTTTAGATATAGCTTTTTTTAGCTAGCGTTTCTTATGGTGGTATCTTTGGAAAATGTCTTCGAATTCCGAATTCCAAATAATATAAATGATTAAAATAAGTTATATTGATTCGTGGTTCAAGGTTGCAAGGGAATTCATGTCACGTAATATACAAAGCTAAATGTCCCAGACATATTGGTTTGGGCATGTTAAAACTCTAAAATATAGTATGTATGGCCTGTCAGGAATATTGTGTCTCAGAAGTTGATAATGAATAGTTAATGTTTTCGTTTTAAATATTACATGGTCTTAAAATTCGTAGAATTCGGAACCTAGCAGGTGACTGCCTTTACATTGCCAATTAAGCTAAAACTTCTCAACACGCACATGGGCTTGCTGCTATAAACACTAAGAATATAAAAAATCATGTCTTTAAAGTTGGCCTTTGGAGAACCAAGATTTCATTACTTACTGATGATATTTATTAAATGCTACGCTCAAAAATTGTTTCCTATATTTCATAACTATATTTAAGCTAAAAATAAGTAGGTAGCTACTTAGTTGGTAGTACGATGCTAATTTGCTATGACTTTGTCGTTAGTAACCACTTGAGCACTCGTCATCGTCGGTATTGATTATGGCTGGCTCATATATTAACACAACGTACATTATTATCAGAATATACGTTCTGTCGTTCTGACAGAACTACACGCATTTTTGTTTTCCTCCTTTTCTGCACTACATTCGAGTAGTTGACTAGAGAAAAATGGATCTCAAGCGATTTTATTGTTTTATTTTCCCAATTTTAATTGTCAAGGTTGTCAAACCTGTTGACAGCGGTCTGAGTTTGCCGTTGAATAAAAATTGCGACTATAACTTAATCGCGTTAACGAATTCTGTTTGGACGACAAAGTTTATTTTGTCTAATCAAAATGAACAACCATGGACGGTGGGAGATTTCAGCTATAACCCATCACATTTTGGGAGATCGGAAAAAAATCCACGAGATCTATCAAACAATTTGTGTAGCGTGAATATTTTAATAGAACCCGATGGCTCTTTTACATCTCTGCGTAAATTCTTTGGACAAGAAATAAATCGTCTGTCGTCTGCGTTCATAGTAGTCTATGACAAACATGAAATAGAAAAGAGGGACTTCAGTTGGCTTTGGTATCTGAGGTTTGATTTGGTCAGTCCTTTCTTCTTGATGAGAATTGAGGATGAGAATAATTACTTACTTCACACTGGACACATCTACAAAGAGGGGAATGAGGTCTGGAAATCATTTGCGGAAACTAAAGTAACGGAAAAAAACTTGGAAAAAATTTGGTACGATTTAAACGGAGATCTAAGCGGAGCGCGTATTGGAGGATATTTGTCTATTCATAATCATAAAACAAAAAATGCTGAATCGGTGATCAGATGCAAAGCTAGTATTTATTCTTCTTGGAAAATATACAGTCACACTCCATGTTCTTCAACCTACAGAGCTGTAGAGTTAATGGCAGATAAATTTAATTTTACAGCACTTTATGCCAGACATCCTGATCTTTTTCGGCAGGTGGACGTTGTTGGACATATATTTATGCTGCAGATCTTTTCGAACACATTTACCAATTATTGGTATGAAAAGATATTTGTTGAATATTTTGAAGAGCTATTTCCATATTACTGTGAGGCAGCAATTCATTATGATGATGTCTCATTAGCCGTATTAATTCAGAATACATTTGACACTCACTGCTGGCTCTTCATTTTCTCCCTTTTATCACTTTCATTTTTGGTTTTGGATTCCGGACACAAAAGCTCCTCTTTCATTGACAACTTTCATTATATTGTTATTTCTTTAATATCAGTACTTTTAGACCAGACAGTTAACGTTAAGAGGAAGAATCTGTTATTCTTGATCACAATTCTGATGGCATTTCTTATCACAATTCATTATACAACTTACATTACCAGTGAAATTCTTGTGCCACCAGAAAGAAAGCAATTTCAAGATTTTCAAGAGCTAATTAAAAATGATTACAAATTATTGTGGCAGATTGATCGAGCTAAAAAATTGAATAACAACAGAACGGACTTGTTTATTAAACATAATTTGTTGGAAAAGATGAACTCCAGTATCTACATATATGATTGGCAAATAGAGAAACCAGAAGAAACATTTGGAAAAATTGGAATTACTGTCTACGAGGTGGAAACTAGGCTTGTTGCCAACTACTCCAACAACATATTTTGCTTCACTACGAAACAAGAGGCAATGTACGTTTTACCTTTGATAGATAAAGAATTGTCAATCGACGGAGTTTGCATGTACACCCAAAAATTGGACATCTCACAGCCGAAGTCTTATATATTTCGTTATGGATACCGCTACGAATTCCAATCCTTTTTCAGAACAATGATGGAAAAAGGATTTTTGGATATTTTGGTTGAGCAAGACAAATATCGAACATATATGCCTTTCATGAAGTCTGTGTCAATATCTAAACACGAAGAGGCTCAACCAGTCGGCATAAACCTGGATATGAAAATTAACACAATTTTTATTTTGTGCGGATATTTAATCCTTGGGTCACTAGTCACTTTTTCTCTGGAATCTTTGGGTCATGTAATATTCCCAACCCTGACTAGCAAATTTGAATTCAAAAATTTTGTCTCATGTTTTCGGAAGTTTCAAAGCATATTAACATGTTTGATGCATAACCTCTTCACTTTCCTGTTTCAACTTTGGCAGCTCGGCGAAAGGAAATCTGGACTACCGCAAACGACTATAATAGACATTAGGAACGGGTAAGCCCATGGGGCGAATGATTACGTGAGGTAGCCTGCAATTTCGTAAAAAATAATAAATTATTTGACTACTTACAACCATGACAATTTGACAAAATACCGAATAAATATTTTTTGAATAACTGATCAAACATTTGTATGTGAAATTGGTTGGGAAGCATTTAATTTCCAGGTTTAGGAGCTCACCACAGGAATTAGTTGTGAAGTTGATAAAAATGGTTGACGCAGTGAGATAGAGCTAAAGTCTATGTACGTAAATAAACTTAACCGTGGCATACACGGGTGTACCGAATGTAGCGATTTTTTGATTTTTCCCTCCACCTAGCATCGCAGACTCTATAACCATATTACACTACACCAATATCAACTAACCCACACAACATTATTGGCCGAATTAGTCTCGAATCGACACCGAATCGACCTGGACAGGGGATCGCGAATCATTACGATTCGTCGTGAATAGTCTACGAATCGACGTCGGATTTTGAGCTGAATGTCCGGCTGCTCGGCCTCGAATCTGAATTAGTTATTCTATTAGTCCTCTTTTCGTTTAGGTATGGTATTATTATTATTCGTCTATCTTCATAATAATTAATTACCGATAATACTATTCTAAATAATAAGCACCATCATATTACACTATCATTCATGATCAAAGCACTGGATATAATTAAAATTTCATACATCAAGTAATATATATCATAAGTTCATATTATTGTATATTGCAAACTGCAAACATGTTTAAAATGACAAGCAATGGTGTGTGTTGTTTTGATTACTATAATAGTAACTTTCGACTAACACTGTCAACTGTCACAATCACTTTTTAAATATATCACTTAACGTTTGCCGATATGGACTACTAAATGAAAATCTAATGATCAAAAAATGACGAAACTGTACGAATTTTTGAAAAACTATCACGATTTTTTATCTTGTTTACTTTTCAAAAATTTATTTTCAATTATAAACAAAAACTGAACTGAAAATCAAACCAAAAGTACAAATTTCAACTGCTTGAAATTGTCTGTTACTTATGTTCTACGTTTGAGTAGACTAATTGAACTCTTCCTCGTGGCTCTGTCATCAAAAGTAAAATGGCAGATTTGTAATGGCGGATATCCCGCCGGCGATAATGGTCGGATGTTGTTTTTTGGGTAGTGTATGAGTCTAAATGTGGGTTTAAAAATGGGGATA
>JAAAYG020028942.1:0-51792 GCA_009936455.2 Tomocerus minor
CATCATCCTTTGAGAAATGACTTTGGGAGTGTTCTGAGGCGATAAATATGGATAATAATGAGCAAGAAATATGGCGAGAGGGTTAGGTGTCTGGCCTTGCACTCGCTGATATTCTCATTATTCTCCTCCGTCCTGAATTATGACCTACGAGGCACAGTGCAATCCAAGCACACTTCTCCACAACGAGAAAATCGTCCTGAAATGTATATACTGCTTCCTCTCACTTCCTCTTATTTCCCCCTTCCTCCCAGTTGCACTGGCTGGAGGAATTCCGTCAAAAAAAGGTTGGAGGACACGTGTGCGAGTGTGGATGCACTCTGCTAGGCAAAAAAGGGTTGTTGCGCCTATAATTCATGCAAGCCATTCAGTGGCTCATTCCTACTTCTATTTAAGCTCATTTGATGTCGGCTACATTGAAGAGCCCATCTGGAGAAGAAAGTAATCTTTGACAAACACTCAGATATAAGAAAGTAGTGGTAGTTGAGGATTTCGATAACTTTCGATAACTCCCCAAAAGGATAGGTCCGATATGTCCAATTTTCAAACCTGAGCCTTTTTGACCTCAAAAGCACATGTATAGTAAATGAACAAAATATTATCCAATGCGTTCCTTAGTTTAATTAATGTAGAACAACATATGGTGCACAGATAGACAGATGAAGGAACATAAGATATCCTTAAATAAGCAGCGTAGCGCTACTTGATAATTGAATAAGGCTAATAATATTAAATGTATGTACGTATGTATGTGATCTGTTGTTTATTAGTTAAGAGATGAAGGGAGTGATATGAGCGGGAGTAGGCGAGAAAAGATTTATTATTTTTTGTCCCTCTTCTCGGCAATGATGGAGATATGCAATGAGGAAGGATGTTTATTTATTTGTGATATTTTGATGTGATGTTACAGATGTGGACACTCCCCAGCCAGATGAGAAATCTTTGATAACTTATATTTCTTCGCTGTACGATGCCTTCCCAGAACCACCCAGACTTCATCCTCTCTATGACACGGTAAGAAGAAGAAGAATAAGAAGAAATAGCTTAGCAATTAGCTCTGCCTGCCCTTACACCTTCCTCACTTTGTCATTTCATTCCTTCTCATGGCATGCCCTAGGATTAGGAGGAGTCCGCTTTCTGTGGCACTGTCACATTTATTATTTCTTCTGTCCCTGATGTCCACTAATGCAAATGCAATTTCCCTACACCTCGTCGGTGGTCTCTCTCTCTCACTCCTCTCCATACATCTGTCCCCATTCCTTCTTTGACTCCGCCAATCACTTTTTTAGCCTTTTTGTTCGTCATTCAAATGGATTAAGTCACATGGGATTTGTGATGAGACTTTTTCTGCAAACATCCCTCATTGCCCTTCTTTTGGCGTGATAATGGGAATTCATGTCAATAGCGGTAGTTTTTCTTTACTTGAAAAATCAAGTGGACCAGACAAAGAGACAATGGCTCACTATCAGTGCGGCTGTTGTGCAATCTCCCTTACAAACATTGGGCGAATGAATAGAAATAGGATAGGTGCATCATGGACGTGGAGACCTTGTCGTTTGGAAATTATTAATGCTATTGAGATCTCCTTTTTTGTTCAGAACTATTTATTATTTTGTCCAAGTAACTCACAACTTTTTCCATTTTGATTCTTGTTCTTGAATTTTTTGTTTTGCAGTAGTTAATGAAGGGGTTGGCATTATTACATTAATTCTAATCTAATGATTCCTTCATATGAGTAGGTTTTTATTGAGTAGACGAAGATTAGGGATTATTGAGAATTGGAAGGTGGATGGTTATGGCTAATGGAGTTTTGATTTGTTTTGTGGGAATGATTTCAGGACTCGCAGAAAAAGTGGGAAGAGTACCGAGAAGTTGCGACTACTTTATACTCTTGGACTCGTCAGAACATTTCCATCATGCAGGATCGTCATTTTTCATCTTCGTTGATCGAAATGAGGAAGATGGCTACTGACATGAATCGCTTTCGTGTAGAAGAAGTCCCTCCCCGAGCTCATGAGAAGCAAAGACTCGCTCATCTCTTCAGAGACGTAGAGGTGAGTACATTTCAGACTTGTTTGTTCATTTCAATTACCTTCTAGTATCCACATAACGTTAGTCGGAATTAGTTTTCGACATGTTCTTTTCATCTCCGTCCTTATTCCAAATGTTTACTTTTATAATGAATGGATCCTGCCTATTTGTTGGCGATTGATTGGAACTCCAGAGTTTTTGCTTTCTGACCAATTAAAATAAGATGAGAAATCTCTGTGTTGCTAATTTTGATTTCTTTGCTTTGAACAGCCAACAAATGAATATACGTGTTGCTATCCGAGAGTCTTAATGAGATTTGATAATTTCAGAAACATTTTCGTGAAGGAGAAATCGACCGGGAGCTGCATATCGAGAATATCGAGAGAAGCTGGCAGGTCCTGATGATGTCTCATCAAGAGAAAGATCAAGCGATTCATGAGGAGATCAAGAAATTAGAAAAGTTGCAACGAATCGCTGAGAAGATTCACAGAGAGGCGAAACAAGTTGAGATTCGACTGGATGAGATCGAACAACGAATTGAGGAAGAGGCCAAACGAATCGATCGGCTTCACCCACTCGATGCCAAACACAATTGTGACCAATTGGAACGTGACATGCTGATGACAGAAGATACCATCAAGTCCATGTTCACCGATGCTCAGGCTCTGCGAGATGCTCGATTCAGTCAGGCCTCTGAAATTCACAAAATGTACTTATATTTATTTATTACGTCTTGTTCATCTCGAGTTTGATTTTCCACGACTATTCCCAGTTGTTGACAGAAGAGGCGTGGCATAACGCTCGTGATTTATTTGTTTTAGGGTGCAACATCTCCACCAGCGCTGGATAAATATTCGCACTTTACTTCACAACCGTCTTCTTTCTGTTCTGGCTTCCATTTCATTCCCCATCGAAGAAAAGTCTGTGACGCGGATGTCCAAGACAGTTCTGGAGACGCGTCTCGTGGAAACCAATCAACATTTCCGCTATATGCAGGAAGTCACCGAGTGGATCAAGCAGAAGCAGAAGCAGCTTTTGGATTCAGACTATGGAAGTGACTTACCGTCGGTCCAAGCTGAATTAGAGAAGCAGCAAAAAGAACACAGAGCCATCGAAAAATTCCAAACGAGTGTCGATAAATGCGCCTCTGCCAAGGTACACTCACTCATTCTCCCTCTGCTCCCATTAAAAATGTTTCTTGTTGAATGGGCGGTGGGATTAATGCTCTTTTGATGATTTCCAGTCTTCTTTCCACGGCGAGGAGCTTCAGCTGTACATCACCTACCTGAATGGCGTGCAGAAGTCTTACACGGACTTGTCTATGTCTTCCAAGAAACGACAGTCGGATTTGGAGACTCTCATGGACTTTGTTCAAAGTGCTACCAACGAGCTTATTTGGTTAAGTGAGAAGGAGGAGAGGGAAATCACCCGGGACTGGAGCTCAAAGAATTTAAATTTGGTTGAAGTAGAGCAATACTACGAGGTACACCTCATCTTAATTACCATTCATGCTTCCTTACTATTAACATTGACTAATTAACATATGTACAGTGGGAATGTGTACATTTTTACCACATTTATCTCCGTAACATTAGCTCTAACATAATTTTTAAAGAATGCTACCATTTTCTGCGCATGTAAATAATCTTATAAAATTATCCGACAAGATGATAAGGAGTATTTTTGGGCTTCGTGTTGAAATGCATGAAAACGGGATAATTCCTTAAAGAGGAAAATGTGGGAGAAAGAGAGCATGATTTGTGTAAACTAATCCTTATTGTGTATTATATTTTCTTTGACAACTCTGACAACACTTGAAAAACAACAGCATTGCTTCGGAGGTGGTGGTCAGGCAAGTTGCTTTTTTAACTTGGCTGTTTAACGCTAACTTTCTAATGTCGTCATTCTCTCGTCTATTTCTTGTACAGACTTAATTATCAGCTGAGATTGGCTATTTAGGAGAGAATATTTTGGTCTAAATGTGAGTACTTTGTGTAGGCGTTAATGAGTGAATTGGAGAAGCGAGAGATTCAATTCAACGCTGTTCAGGATCGAGGGGAGTCTTTGGTTTTGCAGCATCATCCAGCTTCCAAATGTATTGAGACTTACATGTCAGCCATGCAGACTCAATGGGCCTGGCTCCTTCAGCTCACTCTCTGCCTCGAAACTCACCTTAAGTATGTTGCCACATATCAGCAGTACTTTGCTGACGTTAGGGAGTGCGAGCAAACCATTGCCAGGTAACTCTCCTATTTTTATAAGTCAAATCTTTTTTCCTACACTAATAATATATGAATACTAATGCTGAGATGATATTTGCAGAAAAGAAGAGTTGCTAAACTCAGTGTTTAGCAAAGCAGATTTCACACTGGACGAAGGTGAGGTGCTCCTGAAGGAAATGCAGGACATGCGGGATGAGTTAACGAAGTACGGTGATATCATCCAAGGGTTGACCAACCAGAGTAGGGAGATCATTCCGTTGAAACAGAGGAAGACGAATGTGACTCGCCCCATCACCGTCACTGCCATTTGCAACTACAAACAGAACAACGTAAGTTCTGTCTCTAAATCTAATCCAAATCTAATTGATCATCCCTAGCTCTCCTCTGAATCACTAATTTTTGTGTGTGGGATGTTTAGCAACAAATGGTTATCAACAAGGACGAGCGTTGCATCCTGCACGACAACAGTCAACGTATCCGATGGCGTGTGACCAACTCGTCGGGTCTTGAAGGAATGGTTCCGGGTGTGTGCTTCCTCATTCCTCCTCCGGACAAAGAAGCCCTAGACTCTGCAGAACGCATCCGTCGACAGTACGACCGAACTGTGACGCTGTGGCAGAAGAAACAGCTGAAGATGAGGCAGAACATGATCTTCGCAACGATCAAGGTTGTCAAGAGCTGGGACCTGAGCCAATTCCTGGCAATGGGAGCGGAGCAACGCAACGCCATCCGCAAAGCTCTCAATGAAGACGCAGATAAGTTAATCCAAGAGGGTGATCCTAATGACCCGGCCCTCCGACGACTCAGAAGAGAAATCGACGAAGTCAACCGTTTATTTGATGAGTTTGAAAGGAAAGCCTCCGACGCAGAAAGTAATTAGCATTCATTTCTTAAATTGCGTCAGTCAGTAGTGATGAAATTTTTTTTTTGCTAGAGAAATATCTGCACGTGCTCTCTACAGCTCTAATAATAATGTGATTTTTTTGTGTGCAGAGTCAAAAAATACGAGTAAAATCTTCTCGGAGCAAATCTCGATTCTACAGCAAGAACTGGAGGATGTGGAGCGGACTCTAGTTTCTCGTGCGACAGCACCAATCCCGAAAGATGTGGACAGTCTTGAGCGAATGGTGATTGAGCACAAGGAATTTGAGCAGCGTCTGCAAAGCTACGAGTCGAGAGTGGACAGTATTCAAAGAACCTATTCAAGCATTCCCCAGAAAACCGCCGCCCTCCAGACCAAATTAGATAATGTAGTTCAAAAGTGGGAACGGATTTGGAGTCTGTCCCACATTTACATCGAGCGACTGAAATGCGTCGAAATCGTTTTGACGTCGTTGGAGGAGACGACGACCATGGTGTCCCAGTTCGAGATGAAACTCTCTTCCTACGACTCCCTCCCTAGTGATGATGATGGCCTTAAGCGAGTCTCCAACGATTTATTCAATTTGCAAAACACCGCGCAGAGTCAGCAGCACGGTGTCGACCAATTGATTGAAGACACCAAAAACGTTCGCAGAGTCGTCGAGAAGTCACGACCCACTCAGAAACGACATCCCGATGTAGACAGATTAGAGGATGAAGTTCATCAAGCTACCTCACGATGGACGAGCGTTTGCTCACAGGTCGTCGAAAGGTACCTCCCCATTCCAAATATTTAGCCCATTAGGTGCTATTTTTTCGAGGGCTCGCAAATGGCGATATGCCCTCTTTTATATTTTCATGCGTTTTTATTTAAATTAAATTAATTTGTTTTTGTAGACTTAGATCTGTGGAAGTTACAAGCGAACACGCGTCTAGATACAACACTTCTTACCAGACTGAAATGAACTGGTTAGACAGTGTTGACACGAAATCCAAGAGTATGTCTTTAGTCGAAGGTAGTGGAGCCAAACGAAAAATTAATCCACATATGGTGAGTCTTCAGGTGTTTTTATAAAATTGACAATGACAGTTTTAAAAGTTGGGAGATGCTTAATGGGGTTTGTTATTGACAGACATTGTACAATAGCGTGATTGAAGAGAAGATTACGATAGAGCAAGTGAATACAATGGGTGCTAGACTAGCTAAAGAAGCCAAGGTACGTACTCTCTACTTTATTTCGGGGAACTTTATTTTATATTGTTATGTTTTCCTGTGTTTTTGGATGAATGTGAGTGTGATTCCGTCAAAGTCTGCGCTAATTCAAAAAGAAACTACGAAAACACGAAAATCAATTGAAATCAAAGTAGTGTAAGGTATAAATAATTGGTAAATCCCAACAGAGTCTCAAATCCTAGCGTATCATTTACTATTGACCATTTTCTTTCAGAGAACAGTTATTCTGCGACGAGTAAGTAAATAATGCAATGCAATTTTGATAATTGAAATGATGATTTAAAGTCTTACAGGGTGGTAAGAATTTTAAAAGTATTTTTAGCCATACACAACAATCTATTCTCACATCCATTAACTCAACGAACGTAATCCATTTAATCAAACCTGTATTATAATATTTTAACAAAAACTTACACGACTGAGTCGATTCATTTGAAAAATCATTAACATTGATGTATATTATTCAAATGTGAATTCTTTTATTCACAAAAACCACTGAAATCTAGTAGCATTTATGTACGGATTATAATTTTCCACTTAACAATTGCAATATTAAAATTATTAACGATCATCTACGTAATATCTGTGAACTGTAAATTAGAAAAATTATATTGAAAAAATAATAATAACATTTCTCACTTGACACAAAATACCAAATGTGCACTAGGAAATAATTCCTTATTTAATAGCAGTCACTTACTAAATATTAAAGCAATAATCCTGAAAAGATTAGGCAAATTTGGTGGCAGGGTTGTTGGAGTGAGTCACACACGCAGAACTTACTTGAGATTCATATCCAGAAGAAATACATTAATCACAATAAAAGATGAGGGAGTCTTCAGTTTGGTTTCGGATTGGAATGGTTGGTGGTGGTTGGGTGATTTTCTTGCAAAGTCCTGTCCTGTGTATAAAAATTAATTTGGAAGGGCTGTGGGGAAGTAACTAACAGGTGGAATTAACTGACTTATTAACAATGTAACAGAAATACGACACAATGCTGGAAAAGTATCGAGAAATGATGGAAGAGATCCATCCGAGTCTGGATGGGAGTCTAGTCAAGAAAGCCAAAGTGCAGTCAGCCGACGAGGTCATTCTCCAAGAGCTGGATCTCTTGAATCTCAAATATCAACTTTTGGTGGATAATTTATACCATAGACTGTCTCAGTTGGCTGTTATCGCCAGTCAGGAAGACCCGTCCTTCGAGGTGACCTTTAATCTCTTTCTTTCTCGCCTACCCTACCCCGCATACTATCCAATGACTAACTAAATGCTCTAAAAATATTCTTTTCAGTTTTCCATGTCGACTGTACCTGCTCCTAGTCCATTACGAACTTACCGTGTACATAATGTATCTTCTAGTGATTCTCCGAGTCCCACAGAGTAACAGAATTTCTATTTCCCCTTATGTCTCCTCTGGCCAGGCTCTAAATTCTTTTTTCCTTGCAGAAGTCCAAGTGAGGACGTGGTCGACTACGTGCAACAGAAATCTTCGGCCAACATCACGCTGAGCCCCGGCTCGGCTCCCACTCCCAAGAAGCGTTCGGTGAGTGGGCTGAAGAACGGGGACAGCGCTACGCCGCATACGAACGGGAACGGAACGTCTACTACGAGCATTTCGCTGTCGGGTTCCCCGGTGTCTCCGGGTGGCGCGAGTCTTCGTTTCGCACAGATCCGCTCGGCGAAGAGGGTGGAGCGTGTGGAGGAAGGGATCTCAACGGAGACGGCAACGCAAGTTCCTGTGATGATGGACCCCCTGACGGGGGAGACGTTGACGCTGGCGCAAGCCATCGGCTGCGGCCTTGTGGACGTCAAGTCGGCGCAGTTCGTGGACCCGAAGACGAAGGGGCGCGTGAGTCTGCAGGAAGCGGCGGAGCAGGGCTACGTCGACCCGGGCATCCTGCACAAACTGCAAGGGGTGTGCGGGCTGGTGGACCCGCAGACGGGCAAAGAGCTCACCCTCCTGGAGGCCATCACCCGCGGTCTCTATGACCTGAGTAAAGGAACGTTCATCCATCCCCAAACGGGGGAGCCCATCAGCCCCGAGCAGGCCCTTCGATTAGGGATGAGCACGAAAGAAAAGGTAAGCCCTTCCGGTTCCGACTCCTTGCCCCACGACCCCCGCGTCTCCCTCTCGCAAACGACAGAGGTGGATAGGATTGTCGTTGACGTGGTGCACGTGGGCGAAGATGCGACTCGCTCGCAGCCCCCCCTCGTCTCCTCTCTTTACCTCTCTTCTTCTCATTCACTTCCTACATCTTCTTCTTCTGATTTCACGACGACGCGGGTGACGACGGACCCTCCACCCTCCGCGTCACCCCCCGCGCCCATTTCCGTCCTACGACACTCATCCTCAGAATTTCAGGAGCTGAGCGAGCCCGAGTCTTTGGGCGTAGCTCCGCCCCTTTTCGTAGACTTGGTCAAAGAGGGCCTTGTCGACCCTTCGACCGGTCTTGTAAATATTTCATCACTCGTTAGCCCCGTAGACGTCGTTAGTAGTTCTTCTTCTTCCGAGAGCCACCTCCCCCTAGCCACAGCCTACGCCCAAAATCTCTTCGCCATTCACTCTACAGCTACGAAAGCCGGAAGTGCCTTGTCCGACCTCATCGATCAAGAATTAGTCTTCACCGTCGAAGACGACTCCAGCTCCGAAGGGAAGACACGCGTGAAAGTGCAGGATCGCTTCACGGGCAACATGCTCACCATCCACGAAGCCGTGCAGCATGGCATCCTCAACCCCGACTACACCGAAGTCTTCCACCCACAGTCCCAGCGACGACTATCCCTCACCCAAGCCTTGGACACGAAACTCATCGACGAGGAGAAGGGTCTCTGGAATGACAAAGTGCCATTGAGCCTTGCCAAAGAGCGTGGCATGATCATGAAACCACTGAGCCTGCGCGACGTCGCGGAAAGACAACTACTCGCCGAAAACGAAGGCGGAGCCCAAATTATAATCGACCCGGTGACTAATCAGAAACAGTCGATAATCGAGTCAATTGCCAACGGCACCCTTGACGTCACTTCCAAGACCATCAGTGACAGGAAAGAAGGGAAGTTGGTGAACTTGCAAGAGGCCCTTGTCAGGGATATCGTCACCCCGCAAGGACTCGTCACCGACACGGAAAGCAATCAACAGGTGTCAATAGCCGAAGCAGTTTCCAAAGGACTTCTGTCCTCTGTCAAGCGCACGTCCATCTTCACCATTCCCTGCGTCGTCGATCCAAAGAGCAGTGAATTCGTGTCTCTCACGCAGGCAGTGGCCATGAACATTGTCGATCCCCAGAAGGGCACCGTCAGCGTTGCTGGCGACGCTGAAGTGTCTTTCGCCGAGGCGGCTGAGAAGCAGCTAATTAGTCCCCAGGTATTTCCCACACTGACGGCGGGAAGCGGGTTCTATGAGAGCGAAAGTGGGAGCAGCGACGGGAGCGAGCGAGACCGAGACTCCCAAGGACCCCACAGCCTCTCGGACATCGACGAACGGCCGGAGCTGAGTCCGAACAACAGCCTCGGCCCCGTCTCACCTCTCCCACAGGCCAAAGAGCTCTCCGTTCTCGAAGCCATCGTCCAACAGAAAATCCTGCCCAGCGGGGAGGTGCTGGACTCCAGGACAGAGTCATACCTCCCCATGGACCTGGCTGTTCAGAACCACTCCCTCGACGAGAACAAAGCCAACTTCCTCAAAGGGCTCTACAATATCAACCTTACTACCGCCAGCGTCACCAAAACCATTCGACATGTCATCACTGTCCAATCTAAAGAGATCACGTCTCAGTTCCAGAAAATTGGCATCCAAGAAGCACTTTCTCAAGGACTCATCGACGAGAGTCAGGGAACGTTCACGAATCCTGCAACTGGCGAAACGCTGCCAATCGACGAAGCCATCAGCTCAGGCCTCCTCGGCTTGTCGCAAGAGTGGCCTGGACAAACGGAATTCCAACCGAAACCAGAACTGAAGAGACCCAGTGATAAATCTCGTGATTCTGACCTAGGGAAGAAACAGAAAGTTGAAATCAGGTCCGAGCATGAACATACACCTCAAGAAAAAGTAATTGTCGTTGAAAAAGAAAGGGATGAGCCAATGCAAGGAAGAAGCTCACAAGAGGTGCGCATCAGGGATGAGACAGATTTCACAAATGTCTCTACAGCTAAATTACCAGAGCCACAAACCAAAAGACAAGAGAAAGTCAAAGACCATTCGGATGTTAGTGTGACTAGTGCTCCAGAGAACGTTGTGATTGCAGGTGATAAAATTTCTCAGGACTCAGGGACAGCAATCAAAGATCCTAAACTGGGAACTAAATTAAAACCCAAAGTAGAAAGTGACCCAGGATTTCCACAAAAAGAAAGTTCAGAGACGAAACTGGAAGAATTGTTTGGGGAAGATCGAAGCAGAGAAGGAGAATCAGTAGTGCCGACAGTTTTGGAGAGATCCGTTTCAATGGAATCAGAGAAAGAAGGAAAAAGACGTCCATCTCGAGTTTCCACAGACTCAATTCCTTCTGTGTCAGCCTTAAATCGGGAGATGCTGCATCTGCCTCAGCACGGCTGGAAATTGAAAGAGGCCGTGGAGACGAAATTGTTCGACGTGGACTTGGGACTCCTCCTCATCCCCGGAACTGACAGAATGGTCTCCTTCGAAGAGTGCGTCCACTTGAAAATCATCGATCCGTATTCGGCGGAAGTTGTTGACCCGAACAACGGGCGAATAATTTCTCTGGTGAGAGCGCTGGAGAAACAAGCGTTGGATGGCACGGGTCACTACCACGGAAAACATATCGGCGCCAAGCCACTGACAATGGGACAGGCCATTGAGCAAGGAGTTGTGATTTACAAAAAGGAGCTTGAGAGTCCAGAGACTGCCAACAAACCTGACGTCGTCTTGTCTGCCACTGAAACCAAAGTCAAGAGCGACAGCTCACGAGTGACCATCACCACTGTGACGACAACTCACACGTCGTCAACAATGGAGATAGATGCTGAAGAGCAGCCTGATATAACAATGGAAGTTGCTGGTGTCACGACTGGGGAGTCCAGGGACTCCATCGACAGATCAATGAGCAGAGAACAATTAGTGTCTTCGAGTGACAGGGAAAGTCTCCCTGTACAAATATCACATCCGGACAGTTCCTCCTTTGAATCACAAATGGAGAAACTGGACGGGGAGCCCAAGTCTGAAGAAATTGCCAAGAAAATTGAAAGTGTCCAAAGAAAAATATCCACGAGCACAGATGTTGACGACAAAATGCTCATGGCCGGTCAAAAGCAAGGAGTAGAAAAGCCGGGGAAAATTACGGCAGATTTTCAACAAAAAATACCAGAAATTCTTTCAGAAGAAAAGGGAAGTGAACAAAAAATTCCTAAAGATTCAGAAATTACAGCAAATTTACAATCTAAGAAAGACCGAGAAAGAAAACAAGGCCTAGACTCTCTAGATTCTTTGTTCAGTGAAAAAGATCAACAGAAAATAGAGGCGCGTGAAGTGCCAGTTGAAAGTCCCCATAAAATGCCAATGGAGAAGAAAGAGACTGTAGAACAGAAAACTGATAGCATTCGAGAAGCAGTTGAGCAGGACAGAGGAGATTCATCTGAAAAAGATACAAGGGGAAGCGAAAATTCACCATCCCAAATTTTACGTGATGGGAATGACTTAACTGAGAAAGTTGTGCATGAGAGCAGCACTTTACCCAGAAAAGAAATTTCCGAAATTGACAAAAGCAGTATTAGTGAATCTTCTCAACACAATGACGATGAAATTAGAAATGTGCCAGAAAAAGGAGCGCCGAAAAAAGATTCCCCCTCGAGAGAGCTCCAGAAAATAGAAAGTGTTGCTGAATCACAGCCACTGAGAAAGGAAAGTGTCACTAGAGAAGATTCCCAAAGCAGTGAAAGTATTTCCAGACCTGATTCCCAGAGGAAAGAAAGTGTTTCTGGGCAAGATCTTCAGCGAAAAGAAAGTGTTGCAGGACAAGAGCCACAGAGAAAGGAAAGTACATCTGAAAAGAAGCCCCAGAGAAGAGAAAATGTTTCTGAACCTCAGTCCGAGTCTAAGCATAAAGAAAGCATTTCAGAACCAGAGCCTCAACAAAAAGAAATTGTTTCCAAATCAGAGCTCCAAAAAATAGACAGCGTTCCTCAATCTCAGCCAAAGAGGAAGGAAAGTGTCACTAGAGAAGATACCCAGAGCAAAGAATGTATTTCTGCACCAGAGCCTCAGCGAAAAGAAAGTGTTGCTGGGGAAGATCCTCGTAGAAAAGAAAGTGTTTCTAAACCAGAACCTCAGCGAAAAGAAAGTATTGCTGGGGAAGATCCTCAGAGAAAAGAAAGTATTTCTAAACCAGAACCTCAGCGAAAAGAAAGTTTTGCTAAACAAGATCCTCAGCTAAGAGAAACTGTCGCTGGACAAGATTCTCAGCGAAAAGAAAGTGTTTCTGGACAAGATCCTCAGCTAAGAGAAAGTGTTGTTGGACAAGAACCTCAGCAAAGAGAAACTGTTACTGGACAAGATCCTCAGCGAAAAGAAAGTGTTGCTGAACAAGAGCGTCAGCTAAGAGAAACTGTTACTGGCCAAGATCCTCAGCGCAAAGAAAGCATTTCTGCACAAGATCCTCAGCTAAAAGAAACTGTTACTGGCCAAGATCCTCAGCGAAAAGAAAGCATTTCTGCACAAGATCCTCAGCGAAAAGAAAGTATTTCTGCAAAAGAGCCTCAGAAAAAAGGAAGTGTTGCTGGACAGGAGCCACAACTAAGAGAAAGTGTTGCTGGACAAGATCCTCAGCAAAGAGAAACTGTTGCTGGACAAGATTATCAGCGAAGAGAAAGTGTTGCTGAACAAGATCACCAGAGAAAAGAAAGTGTTTCGGAACCAGAACCTCAGCGAAAAGAAAGTGTTTCTGTGCAAGATCCTCAGCGAAAAGAAAGTCTTTCTACACCAGAGCCTAAGAAAAAAGAAGACGTTTCTGAGCTCCAGAAAAAAGAAACTGCTTCTAGAAAAGATCCCAAAGAAAATGTTTCTGACGAAGATCCTCAGCAAGGAGATAGTTCGAAACAAGTGCCTGAGAGAAGAGAAAGTCACCTTAGACAGGAACAGCAACAGGAAAAAGAAGAACCAGAGAAAGTTGTGTTGGGAAAAGAAGGAAAGTTGACAGAGTCCCCTGTGAAAGACTCCCAGACAAAGGAACGTACTCCCAACATCGAGGTGCGTTCACCAAGAGATTCTCCTGAAAAGGAGAAAGCTAAGAAAGTAGATTCTCCAGTGAGACAGCAGTCCCTTGACTCCGAAGGTGGTGTCCAAGTATCTGAATCGGTGACATTCAATGCTTCTGAAGGGAGACTGCAAGATGTGGAGTCAGGTGAAGATGTTGACTTGCTCCGTGCTGTGCTGCAAGGGAAGCTGAAACCAACTCAAGTGAAAGTGAAGCACCCGACGACGGGCAAAGAGATGAACATCAACGAGGCTCTCCGCAAAGGCCTCATCGACAAGAACAGCGGGGAACTGAAAGCGAAGGGAAAGTCGATGAGTTTGAAGGAGGCCGTGCAGATGGGCCTCATCGCCGTCATCGCCGCTCCCGTCCTCGGAGCCAAAGCCCTCGTCGACAAACTCTCCTCCTCCTCAACTGCCACTGATGCTCCCGACTCAGTCCCACAATCCAAGTCTTCGTCCATGGAACGAGAAGTTGAAATCAGACGTCGCAGTCTGACGGAGATCAGTCAGGCGGAAGAGGAAACTGTGAAGAGCACACGGACGTCTCCTGTAAAAACGACAAAAACGACCTGGGAAGACGGAACGATTGTGATGGAGGAAGTGATTCCCATTGAGTCCGTCATCACAACGACGACGACCACGACAACGACGACGATAATCATCACGAAAATATCCCGCATGCGCATTCCAGCCGAAGAGCTCGTCGAGTCGGGCATCGTTGACTCGAAAACAGCGGCGATCATCGGGGATGCGAATAACTACAAAAGCTCCGACGGAAGTGAGTTGACTTTGGAAGAGGCAATTTCAGCCGGAACGATCGACGGAAACAGCGGAGCAATTTTAGACCCACAGGCGCAACAACTCCTGACCATCAACGAAGCGCTGGTGAAAAACATTTTGGATGAGAAGGGCAACGTCCTCATGCCCGTCGCCAGAAGTCTCTCTGTCCCTGAACTGAAAACTCAGGGACTGTATGACCCGAGAGAAAGGAAAGTGATTCATCCCGAAACCGGTAGCTCCCTCACCATCTCCGAAGCAATCGCCAGCGACGTCCTTAATCCCCTGTCACCTGTCACCGATCCAATCAGCAAAAAGAAGTTGGGATTGTCTGAAGCGGTGGAAAAACGCGTGGTCTGTAATCAAACGGGAAATATCATGACGTCGAAGGGAAAAGAAATCGGACTCCTGGACGCTGTTGACGAAGGTTCCTACGAAGAGTGCGCACATCCTCTCCAAGATAAACTCCCACCGATTGCCATGACCATCCCTGCAGCAGTCAAAAGGGGACTGGCCGACTTGGAGAAAGGAACGATCCGAAATCCGATCACTTTGGAGGTATCCTCTATTTCTGAGGCAGTGGAGAAGGGACAGGTCATGGTCCTCCCAGCCTCCAGTAACCAAGACACCATGTCCTTGAACGACGCCGTCAAGAAGGGCCTCGTTGACAAGAGCCGAGGAGTGTACGTTGATCCTCTGACTCAGAAGGAGATGCCTCTGGCTGAAGCTTTGGAGTCCGGAAAACTTGCCCTCCCCACTCCCTCCAGCAGGAAAAGCTCATTTTCCTCACCATCTTCGTCGGGAGTGACGCTGAGTCCAGACTCCAGTTCCCCCACTGACTCTTCCGTCAGCACCGTCACCGTTCGCTTCAAGGAGCCCGAGAAAGTTGTAAAGGAAACAAAGAAAATCATTGTCAAAACGAAAACACCCGCTGCTGCTCAGCAGCTCCTCCTCCAGTCTGAGTCTGCTTCACCGAAACACATTTTGGAAATTGACGAAGACACGGGGAAAATGAAAGACCCCGAAACAGGAAAAGAAATCTCAGTTCAAGAAGCCGTGGAGAAAAGTCTGTTGGACTCCTCTATCCTTCTGACAGATCCAGAATCCGGGAAAGAAGTCACCCTGGCAGAAGTCTCCCGGAAAGACTCCCCGCTTGACGTGGAGAAATTGCAAGTGAAAGACCCGGAGACGGGAAGGAAAATGTCTTTCACCGAAGGACTGAAACTGGGACTGTTAGCAGTGGTCGGAGCTCCAGTTCTGGCGGGCATGGCCGCAGTTGAAGCCGTCAAGAAAATGGGTGGGGAGCCGAAGTCCAAAGAGTTGACCCCGATTAAGGTCATCGAAATCAAATCACAAGCCAAAATCCCCGAGAAATTGCACAAAGCTCAAGAGTTAGAAGTTGAGGGATTCGAAAATGAAAGTTTGGAAGATTTAAAATCCGAGTACAGAAAGCCGTACCCGTTGCAGATTGCTGTGGCCCTCGGGCATTACAGCCCCGAGACGGGACTCATGAAAATTGACACCTCTGGCGAATTCGTCACTCTACAAGACGCGATTGAAAAGAATGAAATTGATCAATATGCCTTGACATGTAAAGACCCGCGGACGGGCTCCGTCATTTCCCTGGAACAGGCCATTGCCACAGGATTGATTCAGCCGAAAACGGGTCAGGCAATCGACCCGGTGACCGGAGTTGAATTAAATTTGGATGAAGCAATCGACTCGGGACTTTTAATCGCCCCCACAAGAAAAGTTTCTTTACCCGAAGCAATCTACTCTGGGAAATACGAGCCGATCTCAAACACGATCAGAACAGACGTTGGTGAAGTGCTGCCATTGAAAACAGCGATCGAGAACCGCGTGGTGACCGTCGACTCGACTTTGGTCAAAAATTTCGCGACCGAAGAAATAATTCCGTTCCGGCTGGCAGTGGCTGAAGGTGTTGTTGACTTGGACGTCGGAAGCGTCAAAATCTCCGCCTTGGAAGTGTGCAACGTGAGCGAAGCGCTGGAGAGCGGAGTTTTGGTGGAAGTGAAACAGCCACTCTCCCTCAGTGGAATGATCCTGAAGGGACTCTACGAAAAGGACAGGAGTCTCTTCCTCGACCCCAAAACGGGCAACTACATCAAACTGGCAGAGGCCCTCCAAAAGAAAATCATTGACTCTGACTCTGTGCATGTTAAAGACACACGGGATGGTTTCGTCAAGAAAATGCCGCTGAACACGGCCATCCGCGAAGGATTCGTCTCCGGAGAGGATGGAAGTGTGCGCGACTTTGGCGAGAATGTGAACGTACCCTTGCTGGATGCTCTTGAGAAGGGGTTGATCGTGGATAGCCGAATGCCGATCTCTCTTCAGAAAGCCCTGCACTTAGGATTGTATTTGGAAGAGACGGGTAGGATCGTTGATCCGAACACAGGAAAGAAAATCACTCTGCACGAAGCAATTCGGAGATTGGTCGTCAATCCCACGCTGCCTTGCTACTGGGACGAGATGAGTTCGAAAGTGCTGTCTCTGGTCGAGACCTGTCGCATCGGTATCATCGACAGACAAGAAGGACTTTTCATCCTTCCCCAAGTGAAGCAAGTGGGGGAAGACACTCTCGAGTCCCTCACTCTCTCCCAGAATCAATTGACACTGACAGATGCCCTGGAGAAAGGGCACATCCTCGACATCGAAAAGCCGTTCAGTTTGTACAAAGCCCTGAAGATCGGGCTGTACGACCAAGAAACGGGTAAATTCGTCCATCCTCTCACCGGCAAGAAATTGTGTCTGGAAGATGCGTGTAAAGAGGAACTCATTGATCCAGACACTTCCATTCTCAAGAACTCAATGAGCTCGAAGCTGGTGCAATTGCCTGATGCAATTAGTCAAGGCCTCGTGGATCCTATCCAAGGGCTGTACAGAGTGCCCAAGAGTCCCGACAACGCCGTCCTCCCCTTAGACTTGGCTAGGACCAAAGGACTCGTCTTGACGACGGAACGACCGCTGAATCTCGTCGACGTCGTGCACGAACATTTGTACGACAGTGAAACGGGGCGCATCGCCGACCCCCTCCTCCTCGAGTGGCTCAACGTCGAGAGAGCCATCCACAGCGGAATCGTCAGTGCACCTACTACGGCAGTTCAGAACCTGCAGACACAACGAATCAAGTCATTGGTGTCCGCCATGGAGGACGAAGAGGTGGACGTGGGTAAGGGACTTGTCCTGGATCCCCGCAGCGGCAAGGCCCTCAACTTCGAGCGCGGTGTCGAAAAAGGCCTCATCATCGCCGTGGACAAGGCCATTCCCTTCGGGGAGGCCGTCAAAGAGAATTGCATCGATTTCCGCCGCGGAACTTTCTGCGACCCGCGCACATGCCTAACCTCACCGCTCCACGATGCTGTGTGGCACGAATTGATCGAACCGGGTAGCGCCGTCGTGCGCGATCCCTCCACCTCCAACTTCTGCAGTCTGCGCGAAGCCATGAAACTCGGACTGATCGACATCAACAAAAGAGCGATGATCGAACCTTCGACGTCTAAGCTCAAACCGCTGTGCATTATCTTCGAGCAGGGCACTGTGGTCTTCCTCCGCGAACCCATCTCCTTCGACGTGGCCAGAGACAAGGGCTACCTCAATATCAAGACCGGCATGTTCTCAGACCCCTCAGTGGGCGTCGACTCTCCCATGAGCCTCAAGGAGGCCATCGACATCAACGCCATCGACCCCAACTCCGCCATAGTCAAAGACACGCTGAAAAAGCGACTAGTGAAATTGTCGGCGGGTTTTGACTTGGCTCTGATCGACCCCGACAAGTCGACGGTGTTCAACACGGCGACGAACCACCTCGTTCCCCTGGCTGTGGCTATTGACTCGGGACTGATCCTCACACCCCGCACCCCCCTCAGCCTCATCTCCGCACTCGACTACTCCCTCTACGACGCCGTCTCAGGGCAGTTCTCTAACCCCTACGCCCAACACTCCTCAGAGGAGTCGAAAGAGTTTAGTTCTCCCGCGAAAAGTCCCTCCTTGTCCCTTAACGAGGCGATCGCAGCGGGCCTGATCGAAGCGAGCACGACGGTGGTGAAGGAGCCGGGCAGTGGGCGCATCATCCCGCTCCCCGTGGCCATCGAGCAGAAGATCGTGGATGGGGACGCTGGCTACCTCACGGACAGCGTGAACCAGTCCCGCCAGAATCTCGTGGACGCCTGGAAGAACGGATATTTGGTGGCGGCAGAGGCCAGGGTAAGGGATCACCGATCCGTACCAATTTTTCCGCTCACTGGCTCGCTGACTGGCTACCCGCGGTTAGGCTTATTTCCCGCCAAAACTTCTATTATCCCCGCATTCGTCTTCTCCGTGGAACTGTCCGTTCATGTTGCTACTCCTCCCTCCCGCCTCCCACTCCCCACCTGGACGGTTCTTAGGGATTCTAGCCGTGCATGGCCATCAACTGCATTCATTCATTCATTAACGACGTCTGTACCGTTGACCTTTACTAAGGAGCTTGCTATCATTCATCCATTACAATTGTGGCTCCCTCCCACTCTCCCTCCCACACCTCTTCTCTTTTAGAGCAGAGGGTTCTTCTTCTAGATCATACTCCTCCTCCTCCTCTTATCTTGATCTTGTGGAATAGAATAGAGCTACATGACCTCTGACCTCACCCACGCAATAACACAACTAAATAGTGCTATGCATTTCTTTGGTGGTTTGACTGACGATTTTGATTGCTCGTTTTTCGTTGGGCACTACCGCCCCCATTAATCATCCCCAATGGCTCCACCTCCTCTACTTACCTTCTTTCTCTCAGAAAGACAAACATGGGATTATGTTTCTGCTTCTTCTGCCTGCATGATCTGTTCGGCCACGCGCCTGGCATGGCCTGGCCCCGATCTGCATGTGTGGGACCCAATCTGAATCTTTCATTGCCCCACACACTGATGCAGACACGTCGTTTGTACAAATTCTGACTTGTTGGCCCTAGGAGGGCGCATTGTTTTTCAAAGCACTTTTTATTTAGTTAATTGGGATGATGAGGACGACGAGGAACTTTCTCCTGACTTTCTCCCTCACTCTCTGTTCTCTTTCCTGTATCTGTCTTTTTTACTTTCACCTTACAAACCGAAGCAGTTAGCTACTGCCCTGTTTTGACTTACGCAGTGAAAAGTTTTGGGTAACTCTAGCTGTTCCTAACTCCTTGCTGTGGGTTATTTATTTTATGAATTAATGCCGCCCGGCGGGATGGAATGAATTGGGGAAATGCTGCTGTGGGGCTACTACTATTTTCAAAATATTGTTTTTTCAATTAAATTTATGGGGGAGCTAAAGAATGTTTCTAAAGTGTCGTTTCTTCTGTTGGTTATGTGACGTTACTTACGGGAATGTTTTATGGGGAATAATAATAATTATTTGCGGATGCTGCTGCTAATAATAATAATTTTATGATTAGTACATAAGATAATTATAATTATATTGATCTATGTATAATGAGATGGAGTAAATGTCTATTTTGATGTTGTAGAGCGTAGTGTTAGTGGACTGATATGCGGATTGGCTCTTTCTAGCTGAGTCGTCAGTTGTTAGTGACGATTCAGATTAATGTGCAAAGCATGGCTCGTCCGCTAGATCTTAATTATTTATTATTAGTTGTTAGACGAGATTCTAGTCTAGTAGCCAAAAAGCAAAGTACTTGGCTCTTTTTTGGCTCTATAGAAATGTGTTGTCTGAGTTTACAGCTGATGCTGATGTGTGAAATGGAACTTTAATTATTTGGGGGGATATATATTATCAATTTGTGATATTTATTGATATGAAAGTGAAAGTTTGGAGTGATGAGTTGCTAGCGAAGTGTGAATTGTTGATCTGTTGGGATTTATGTACCTTCACTTATTTGATTGAAGCTGTTGTAGTTTCGAATTTGAGTTGTCGCCTTTTGGTTGGGATTAATAGTTAAGATTCCCATTTGTCCCCCTTCAAACTCTAATTATCTTTGATCATTGTCCGTGGATTTTAGCTCGCTATTGAAGCACAGTACAAAGCTTGCGATGCAGCCATCACGAATTTACTTGATTGGTTGGTGGATGTTGAAAGACGACTTGCTAACCAAGATACGCTTAGGGAGAGCGTCGAAGAGATCAAGAAGCAGTTGACCATCGTCAAGGTAGACACATCTTCAGCCCACTAATCTTTTTCTTTTCTAGCTACATCCTCTTCTCCTGGAAATCCTATTTTGTCTGTTGTGTTGCGTAAGTTTCGTGTTTCCATTCTCATCATGTCCAGGATCATGTATGACCTATATGGTGATATATTCTTTTCAAAGCAAATCCGAGACGACGTGGATGATCATAGTCAACCTGTGGGCAGCTGTTTGGATCAAGTCCGTCAGTTGGTGGCCACAGGCGGAGATGTCTTGTCTGCCGAAGAAATCAACACCCTGGAAAAGAATGGGAAACAACTGAAAACGCGATATGACCGAGTTGTGGATCAATCTGAGAAACTCTTCAGGAAACTCACCATCTCCTCAGACGAATTGAAGAAATACAAGTAAAAACCCTACAAAGATAAAGATTATAAATGGCATTTCTTTTTACTAATTTTAATATTTTCTGTTGAGTAGAACTGAAGTGACCACATTCAAAAGCTGGATGGAGAAATCCATTCGAATTTTGGAGGACAAAGAGAGGAATGTTAGCAATTTAAGTTCCAGCGGACGAGACAACACGAAAGAGTTTGTCAGCGATGTCATCGCACATCAGGGAGATTTGAGATTCATCACCATGTCTGCTCAGAAGTTTATTGACGAGTCACGCGTAAGAACTCGTTTCATCACATAAATTTTTTTGAAACATTTTTATGGATAAGTAAACACTTAATTAATTTCTATATTTTAGGAATATTTACAAACGCTTAATGAATTCCGTACAAACTTACCCCAACGATTGCCATATTTAGAAGCTAGAGAGTCGTCTGTCAAACATGAAGTTACCCAGATGACAAGTGTCTACCAGGTACGTCTTGATAACATGAAGTCTTCATAAATTTTAACTCTTTGGGATATAGTTGAGTGTGACTGACTGAGTTGGGTGTGGTGTGAGTAGGATCTGTTGGCCAGAGCGAATAAACTCTACGACCGTCTCTCTAGTCTGGGCAACAAACAAAAAGACTTCCAAGACGCCCTCAACAAGGCCTTAGCTTGGCTTAAAGACGTTACTCCTCGTGTTCAAAAAGTTTTATCTGAACCCATTGCTGGGGAACCAAGACAAATCGAAGATCAACTCAGTCGAGCAAAGAGCTTGCAAAATGAGATCATCACTAATGGCAGACTCATTGAAGCTGTGCGACAGGTTGGCTTTTCTCATCCATTTTACTATTTTCCAATTATTTTAATTGCTCCTTATCAGATTATATTCATGGATTTTAAACGATTTATTTTTAAGCGATTGTTTTAGAACTTTTTCTGCGATTTCAGTTAGTTTTCTGGAATTATTTTAACGTGTTTTTTTTCTGGAATTTCAATTATTTTTCAGCGAGATTTCTAACAAATTGTTTTATTGCAGTCTGCCAACAATCTGCTGAATAGCAGCGAAGAGCTTTCCACAGCCGAAAGAAACTCTATCGAAAGTACAACGAAAGAGCTGGAGACTCGATACAACAATTTGCTGGATGCTTTTGGGGATCGTGTGAAAGATCTGGATGCGGCGCTGGTTGCGTCGCAAGGCGTACAAGACGCCGTGGACGGAGTAGCGAATTGGTTGACGCAGGCGGAGTCTCAGCTGAAGAACATCTTCAAGCCCGCTAGTCTGAACCGGGAGAGGCTAGACGAACAGATCCGAGAAGTGAAGATGCTGCACGCAGACATCGACTCCCACCGCCCGAGCATCGAGAGCATGGCCAGGTCGGCCAACGACCTCCTCAGATCTGGAAATGCCACAGTGAGCAAGAAGACGGAGACGAAACTCAAAGACGTCCTCTCTCGCTACGAAAAGCTCGTTGACAAATTGACAGACCGTGACGTATTCCTGAATGAAGTGTCCACGCACCTGGACAGCTTCAACGTGACATCGAAGCAATTCGACCAATGGTTCCTCGACATGTTTGAAATCATCGAAACGAAACTTGTTGGCGAGGATGCGCAGAGACAATTAGACGAAGTGGTCCGACGCAAGGAAGAACGACGAAGAGAATTCGAAGAGTTAATCTCCTCGGGGAAAACTCTCGTTTCAAAGAAGGATGTGACGGATACGATGCCAGTCAAGGATAAAATCAAGGTACATCCATAGCCATATCAATCCTGTCAAGGATTTCTTGATCATGGTCTTTATTTCCAGCAAGGAAACTTAATTTAGTGTCATAAAATTGCTTCAATTTAGAAACAAAAGTCATATGAATGTTTATTGTGTTGTAGGCCCTTGAGAACCAATGGAAGGATCTGAACGGAGCGTTAGATGAAAAGAACAAGTTAGGAAAGACGCGTGCCGATGCCCTGAACGCGTACGAAAAACTGCGCGATCAAGTTCTGACTTGGCTGAACACGACAGAGTCGCGTGTGAGTTCGCTGACGCCGGTGGCTGTAGACTTGGAGTTGATCAAGCAGCAGACAGACGAGCTGAAGCCTTTGATGAAGGAATACCGCGACTACAGCTCCACCATCGACAAAGTCAACGAGCTGGGCAACGCCTACGAGGCCATCGCGCGCGGCGAGCGCTCCGACAGCCCGCGACGTCGCGGAGTTCCCACCACACCCACGAAGCGACCCAGCTTCCGCGCCTCCGAACCCCGCAGCCCCTCGCCCACCAAGACCCTCTCCAGCGGCTTCATTAGTCAAAGCCCGATGTCCCCTGGAGGTTCCAGTGGATTCGGCAGCAGGAGATCCAGTCAAGAAGGATTCCTGAACCTGGAAGACGCGAGTCCCGTGCAGCAGCAGCTGAGCGAGATCAATCAGCGCTACAACTTGATCGGCATGAACCTGACAGACAGACAGAACGAGCTGGACTCGACGCGCGAGGAAATCAAGAAGATCGCGGAGAACTTAAAGAGCCTAGTCCAGTTCCTGGACAAGGAAGAGCGCCTCATGCCCAAAGAACTCATTCCCCAAAGTCGCGACGAGGCAGACAAAGTTCTGCGCACGGTCAAGGCTATCCTCGAAGACCTGTACGACCGACAAGGACTCCTCGACAGCACGCGCACTCAAGTCAACGACCTGCTCCGAAGGAAACCCAACGTCCCCGGTGCTCCGCAATTGCTGGACAATTTTGAAGGCATCAACAACCGCTGGAAGGAGTTGCAGGAGAAGTGCAAGCAGAGAGTGAGCTTCTTGGAGAGCATGAAGGAGTTCCATGACTCCCACGATAATTTGAACGGATGGCTGAACGCCAAGGAGAAGATGATGGGCGTCCTGGGACCCATCGCTTCCGACCCCCGAATGGTTCAAAATCAAATGCAGCAGGTGCATGTGATGAGAGACGAGTTCCGAGCACAGAAACCCACGCTCGACAGTTTCAACAACTCTGGAGATAATATCCTGGCCCATGCATCCCCCAATTCACCCGACAGTCGTAAAATCGAAGATAAATTAGCCAACATCAATCAGAAGTGGAACGATCTCTTGCACAAATTGGATGACCGCGAAGGTAACCTAGATGCTGCCTCAGGGGCCAGCCAAGACTTTTACACAAACCTGAATAAATTGCAAGACAACCTGCACAAGATCAGCGATGACTTGGATGACTTGATTGCCGACAAGGGAGACCCGGAGGAGATGCTCAAGAAACTCGATAGCATCGAACGGAACTTGAACGGGCAGCGCCCTGTGCTCGCAGATGTGGAAGCGGCGGGTGAGCAGCTCTGCGACATCCTCCAAGACCCCGCTGCCAAGTCAGACATCAAACAGAAATTGGCACAAGTCGGACGTCTCTACAACCAATGCCAGAAGAAACTGGACAATTGCAAAGCCGAGCTGGAGAATTCCAAGAAAGACGGCGTGGAATTCAACGAAGCGTGTGAGGCTGCTCAGGAATGGCTCCAGGATCTCCTGTCGCGTGTCTCCGAGAAACTCCTGGTCTCCGCCGATCGGGAGATCCTGAAGGAGCAGATGGACGAGTTCGAGCCGGTGTACAAGGAAGTGATGAGCAAGGAACACGAGATCATCATGACGCTGAACAAAGGGAAAGAAGTATTGGCCAAGAGCTCCAGGAAGCCCGAGCAGCGCATCATCCAGCAGAACATGGAGAAGATCCAGAAGGGATGGGATCGACTGCGCAAAGAGACGGTGGACAGACAGTCGCGACTCCAGACGTGCAACGAGCATTGCAAGAAGTACGACAAAGGACGCGACTCCTTCCTTCGCTGGCTCACGCAAGCCGAGGACAAGTTCGACAAGTTCGTCCTCTCGTCCTTCAAGAAGCCCGATATCGACAAGTTGCTGAAAGAGGTGCAGACATTCAAGAACGATCTTTGGCGCCATCAAGGAGAGTACGAATCCAGTCGCGGACTCGGAGAGACTTTCATCGGCGCTTGCGACAGAGACAAGGAGGGTGTCAAGCACGAACTACAGGAAATGAAGGAGCGCTGGGAAGCCCTCAACGCTGCCATTCTGGCCAAGGCACAAGAACTCGAAGACGCTGCTGCCAAACTCAACGAGTTCAACGATAATTGCCGCGATGTCAAGAACGCTCTGAATCGCTGCGAAGACCGACTGGCTTCGCATGACGGTCTGGGCGACGCTGCGCGAGACCCGAAACTCCTACAGAGAATCAAAGCTATCCAGGAAGAGGCGGAGAAACTGGAGAGACCCCTGAACAACGTCAGGAATCAGGGAGACGACCTTTGCAACGCTGCCAGCGAACAGCGATGCGACGGGCAACACATTCAAGACGCTGTTGACGACCTCATGGACAGATTCGACAACCTCAAGTCCAAACTCGACGACAGATTCGCGGATTTGGAGTCCGCCCAAAGGGCAATGGCCGAATTCACGGAAGCCATGAAGGCCATCGGCTCCCAAGTCGCTCTCCTCGAAAACGAGTTCAACGCCTTCAAAGCCATCGGCCGCGACATCCCCACCGTCAAGAGCCAAATCCGGGAAGTGGAGACATTCGCAGTGAAACTGCATGAGAAGCGCGAGGATGTGGAAGGCGCCTCTGTCGCTCTCGAAGATCTCATTCGCCAGGGAGTCGCCGCTGACGCCAAAGGACAAAAAGATCAAATCGAAACGCTCCGAAGACAAATCGGACGCTTGGAAGACAAAACGAAACAAAGGGAAGAGGATTTGGACAAGACGCTGTCGCGTCTCGAGTCCTTTTACGATCTGTACCACAACACAGACGAGGAGATCAACGATTTGGTACAACAGGAAAGAAGCTTTGGCAAAACTGTCGGCGGAGATGTGGAGACCATCCGCGCTCAGCAAGAGCAGTTCAAGGAGTTCAGAGCCAGGTACGTTGAGGCTGTCGGCAAACAAGTCGACGAATGCAATAAATCCGGACAGGGACTCATCCAGTCCGCTGCTAACGGCGTCAACACCTCCGGATTGGAAAAAGACCTCGAAAAAATCAACGACAAGTGGAATGCCCTTAAAGAAAGAGTGAGCCTACTTAACAATTTTGATTTTCATACGAACTTTTTATTTCCCGCACTTTTATGTCATTTTTTAACTGCTTTTATTGATAATTGTGATTTTTGTTTTACAGATCAATGAAATGGAGAGAAAGTTGGACGTTGCGCTCCTGCAGTCCGGAAAATTCAAGGAGGCCTTTGAGGGTCTTGACAAGTGGCTGAGTGAGATGGAAGAGCTAGTAGCCAACCAGAAACCGCCATCCGCCGACTTCAAAGTCGTCAAAGCTCAGCTGCAAGAACAAAAGTTTTTGAACAAGATGTTGCTGGACCGACAGCCCTCCGTCACTTCCTTATTCAAAATGGGAAAAGAAATCGCTGCGAATGCAGATCCCGCCGAGAGAGCAAACATCGAAGGCCAAATGGAAGACATGGGTGAACGCTATGGCAATTTGTGCGACGGGGCTAAGGAGAGACAAGGAGTTCTCGAGGAGGCAATGAAAGTGGCCAAGAACTTCCAAGATAAAATCGGACCCCTCTCTGACTGGCTGGAGAAAATGAGCAAGAAGCTCAAGGACATGTCACTCATCCCCACCGACGAGGACAAAATCGCCAAAAGAATCAAGGAGCATGACGTGAGTTTTTTTAACGCTAGTTATTTTTTATTTTCGCACGCTTTTACTATTTACACTATTTACAGATGATAATGATAAAAAATAATAATAATGAATGATGGTTTAGGCTCTGCACGACAACATCTTGAAGAAACAGCCGGAATTCAATGACCTGGCAGATGTGGCGGCGAATCTGATGGAGCTCGTTGGCGATGACGAAGCAGTGACAGTCGCAGACAAATTGCAGGATGTGACAGATCGCTACGGTCAATTGGTGGAGGAATCAGAAGCCCTTGGCCGTCTGTTGAAACAGTCCAAGGCTGGTCTTAGACATCTTGTCCTTTCCTACGAAGAACTTGTGGCCTGGATGGACGACATGGAAAAGAGACTCAACAAATACAAAGTCCTCTCTGTGCACAAAGACAAACTCTTGGAGCAAATGGATCGCATTGCTGTAAGACATTCATTAAAAAAAAACACACAGTAGAATTCCTTTTTAGTGCTTAACCTAATTTTGTTATTGCAATTCTGTAGAGTTTAACGGAGGAGATCAAAGACCGAGAGAAGCAGGTGGATGACACCGTTGAGGCTGGTTTGGATTTGATGAAGAATATTTCCAACGACGAGGCCATTCAGCTCAAGGACAAATTGGACTCCCTTCAAAGAAGATTCAACGATGTGACGAACAAGGCTGCGGATTTACTGAGGAATGCTCAAGAGGCTTTACCTCTCGTCACACAGTTCCACGAATGCCACAACAACTTGTCTGAGTGGATGAGTGAAACTGAAGGAGTCCTCCAATCTCTTGAAAATACGAGTCTCAACTCTCAGGAGAAGGTCATCCAACGTCTAGAGATTGAAATCAGCGAGCAGCGAAAGGTCTTGGAGATCATCAACCTTGTGGGACCACAGCTGTGTCAACTCTCTCCAGGAGAAGGAGCTTCTACTATTGAAGGACTTGTTACTCGAGACAATCGTCGATTCGATGCCATCTGCGAACAAGTTCAGCGTCGGGCTGAGCGAATTCAAATGTCTAAAGCTGTAAGTTCTCAAATTATAATTAATTCCAAATCCTAAAGTTGAAATAAACAAATAATTTCCTTAACTGAAATTATGAAATCCTTTTTCAGAGATCAATGGAAGTCCTCACAGACATCGATGAACTTTTGGATTGGTTCAGAGAGATTGAAGGTCAAATCAAGGACGCTGAGAAGCCAAGTTGCGAGCCTGACGTTGTTCGAGTTCAACTGCAAGAACACAAAGCTCTCAATGACGAGATCTCCAGTCAAAAGGGACGTGTGCGGGATGTTCTGGCAACTGCCAAGAAAGTTCTCCGTGAAGCGACTCAAGGAGAAGACACGGCGGTTCTGCGGGAAAAGGCCGAGGACCTCAAGGAGACCATGGAGTCTGTTTCGAAGTTGAGCAGCGACCGTCTGAACGCCTTGGAGCAAGCCCTGCCATTGGCAGAACATTTCTTTGACACGCACATCGACCTGAACCAATGGATGGACGCTTTGGAGGATGAAATGGGAATCTTGGACACGCCCGCCATCCGTCCCGACCAAATCATCAAACTCCAAGACAAAACACAAGCATTTGTCCAGTCCGTGAACGAACACAAACCCCTCGTTGACAAATTAAATAAAACGGGTGGAGCTTTAGTTCGGTTGTGCAACGAAGACGATTCCGGGAAAGTGCAGGAGATCATGCACGTCGACAACGAACGCTACAACGCACTCCGCCTCGCACTCCGCGACAAACAACTGGAACTGGAGAAAGCTCTTCAGGTACTTTAGAGTTTTAGGTATTTTATTGTTATCTTACGAAAGAAATGGTAAATGATAACATTGATTGATGTGAGTACAGGAAACGAGTCAGTTCAAAGACAAGCTGGACGGCATGCTGAATGCCCTGGAGAACACAGCGGACCAAGTGAACAACGCTGAGCCCATCTCCGCCCACCCAGAGAAGATCCGCGAACAAATCGACGACAACCAAGCTATCATCGATGACGTGAAGAAACGTGAAGATGCGTTCAACGCTGTGAAGAAGACAGCGGCAGATGTGATTGACAAGGCTGCCAATAAGAACGACCCCGCCGTGCGGGACATCAAGCAGAAGCTGGACAGACTCAACAGTCTGTGGGACCAGATCCAAAAGGCTACGAAACAGCGCGGCAAGAACTTGGACGAAGCCTTGGTCCTGGCTGAGAAGTTCTGGGAACAGTTGCAGGCCATAATGGAGAAATTAGACGCTCTGCAGGAAACACTGAAAAGTCAAGAGCCACCGGCAGTGGAGCCGAAAGCCATCCAAAAACAACAGGACGCCCTTCTAGACATCAAGAAGGACATCGAGAAGGCCAAGCCAGAAGTGAACCACTGCAGACAGGCCGGGCAGAATCTCATGAAAATCGTCGGCGATCAGGATAAGCCCGAGATCAAAAAGAACATTGAAGATCTCGACTCCGCTTGGGATAACATCACTGCACTCTTTGCCAAACGAGAAGAGAACCTCATCGACGCCATGGAGAAAGCCATGGAATTCCATGATACTCTTCAGGTACTTTCACACTTTCCCTCTCAATTCCATCACTCACTGTGCAAGGCATGGAAAATAGTTTCATTTCCTACCTTCCTAAAATCCAATTTTTCAGGATTTCCTAAAATTTTGCTAAAAATCTTGAGTTTCTTGGCCACCGCGAAATGTCTTTAATAAAACACTGCTTGTTCAATCGGTTTTTTTCAAATTTTTTTTGAAAAAATTTGTCTAAAAGCCAAATGTTAGATTTTCTGAAATTCAAACCTATATTTTTAAAGTACAGGCCAAATTCCTTAAACTATCTCCTTAAATTCCTACGCGACGGGTTTTTATGTTGTAATTTAAGAATAAAGTTGTGGGTTTGGTGCAGGTTGATAATTAAATTCCATTCCATTTTGATTATTCTCTAATGTTGCGTCTTGTTTCCCTGTACAGGCTTTGTTGAAGTTCTTAGACAGAGCAGAAGATCGTCTGTCAAATTTCGGCGTAATTGGAGCAGATATCGATGCTGTGAAGAAGCAAATCAAAGAGTTGAAGGATTTCAAAGGAGATGTTGATCCTATGATGGTGAAAGTCGAAGCTTTGAACAGGTCCGTACTAGGTCTTTCTCCGTACGTGTCGTACGTACTCGATTTCTTCTTTGTCATTTTTCCTTATGCTCTTCTCGCATAAAAAAATTTAACGTGGCTTTTTGGTAGTTCTGTTTCATCTTTGAGTTCACTCAACTTCAGAGATGAAACAACTAATTCTCATTCATGCTATTCGGAATTGAGGCCCGGGTATTATTTATCGTTTATCACCGTAACCCAGATATGATTGACAAAATAAGAAATCCTCTAAAAGAGTGCCCAATAATCTTATGTGAATAATTCATTGGTACTTATGAAGCTAATATGGAAAATAATTTATTTCTGCTAACTTTCGGTGACTGTTGGGATTGGTTGGAATTGGAAACGTGTAATCATACGATCGACTATTTGATGGACAAATCAAAATGTCATGTCTAGGACACTACGGAGGCAAGTAGAGTAAAGAAATGATTTCAAACAGCAAACTTACGGCTATCTATTTTGCTGTGATGCCAATTATTATTGTTGTTTTTTGTTGATGTACATTGTCACTTAGAGCCTCAGCTGCTCACTAACTGCTTCCTAGTAGATTGAAATTTAGTTAGTGACACTTTTTTGTTTACATTTTGGGGGTTGAACGCTTTTTTGTCGTCTGTTTTTGTTTAGGAATTATATGGATGCACTTGCCTCGTTGGATAGTCTAAAGGATTTTTGATAGACTGCTGTACTTTTTGACTTTTTTGATTTTTGGAATTATTTTGGTAGCTGACAGAATTAAGGGACATTTTTGTTTTGTTTTGTGGAGAGATGTTTTGTTTTTCTAACGAATCATATGCTCTGTGTTGTTGATTAATCCGTGTAAAGCGAAGCTTTGCCATTCGCTTCGTTTCTTCAGTCAGACTCGGTACTTACAATCTTTATGCTATGATAATCCCGTATAGACAAGCTCAAGAATTGACGGAGCGCACTTCTCCGGACCAAGCAGCTAAAATCAAAGGTCCTCTCGGTCAAGTCAACCGCAGATGGGATGACCTACTCAAAGGAATTGTTGAACGGCAGAGGGAATTGGAGAATGCCCTCCTGCGTCTCGGCCAATTCCAACACGCTCTCAACGAGCTGATGGCCTGGATTGAAAAAACCAACAAATCCCTGGATGCCCTGAAACCCGTCTTTGGAGACCCTCAAGTCATTGAAGTCGAGTTGGCCAAACTTAAAGTAATTTCTTAGCAACTCCTAAAATCCATGCTCGCTACAATAATCCTGAATGAGTGTTAAGATATAAGATATTTGTGTTTGCAGGTGATGGTGAATGACATTCAAGCCCATCAGAGCAGCGTTGACACTCTGAATGACGCTGGTCGTCAAATCATCGAATCAGACAAAGGCTCTGTGGATGCGTCTAACACCCAAAAGAAATTGACAGATTTGAACCGGAAATGGGATGATCTGCAAGGCAAAGCGAACGATCGACAGAAGGAACTGGAAGATGCTTTGCGCGAAGCTCAGGCATTCAACGCTGAAATCCAAGATCTGTTGATGTGGTTGAATGACGTTGACGGAGCGCTGAACACTTCGAAACCCGTCGGCGGTCTCCCAGAAACCGCCCAAGAGCAACTCAATCGTTTTATGGTAAATAACTTGTGTCCTTATCTTTTGATTGGAGTGAGATTTGGATGATTAAGGATTTTGTATGTTGTGCAGGAAATTTACAACGAGTTGGAGACAAATCGCCCGAAGGTTGAAGCTGTTCTGCAGCAAGGTGCAGAGTACCTGAAGAAATCGACTGAAGGAGCAGCGACTAATCTGTCTCACAACTTGAGAACTCTTCGGCAGAGATGGGAGAGTGTGATGAACCGAGCTAATGACAAAAAGATCAAATTGGAAATTGCTCTGAAAGAAGCGATGGAGTTCCACAAAGCGGTGCAGGACTTTATCGACTGGCTGACGGAGGCAGAGAGATACCTGACAGGGCTGGAGCCTGTGAGTCGTGTCTTGGAGAAAGTAATCGAACAGGTGGAGACACACAAAGACTTCCAGAAGGAAGTGGGTGCTCATCGCGAAGTGATGCTCATCCTGGAGAAGAAGGGCAACCACTTGAAGTACTTCAGCCAGAAACAAGACGTGATCTTGATCAAGAACCTCCTAATCTCCGTGCAGCATCGTTGGGAACGAGTCGTGTCCAAGTCGACGGAGAGAACTCGCGCCCTCGACCACGGCATGAAGGAGGCCAAGGAGTTCCACGACGCCTGGTCCTCCCTCTGCAAGTGGTTAGACGAGGCTGAGAAGAACTTGGACGAGATGACCGCCACGGCGGGCAACAACCCCATCAAGATCAAGCAGATGCTGGCCAAGCACAAGGAGTTCCAGCGGGCATTGGCCGCCAAGCAGCCCATCTACGACACAACAATGAAGAACGGCAAAGCTCTCAAGGACAAAGCACCCAAATCCGACGAGCCCGTCCTCCGACAAATGCTCACCGACCTGAAGAACAAATGGAACGCTGTGTGCAACAAGAGCGTCGAACGACAAAGAAATCTCGAAGAAGCCCTCCTCAGGTCTGGACAGTTCAAAGATGCCCTTCAAGAACTCTTGGACTGGCTACGACAAATTGACAGCCTCTTGGTGGATGACGGCCCAGTACATGGAGATCTGGACACCGTCATGGCACTCATTGAACAACACAAGGTAAATAGTTACTCACTTTTTTCTCTTTTCTCACAGTCACTCTCTCATCTGTACCCAATAAAAATAATTTTTGATGTCTGCTACAGAAATTGGAAGAGGAATTGAATAACCGACGCTCGCAGATGAATGATGTTATCAAAACAGCCGAGGAAATGATGGAAACTGCCTCGGCAGAAGAAAAGGCCAAACTCTCGGGACAAGTGAAGGAAATTAAAAGCTCCTTTGACAGAATCAAGGGCAAATGCGATAACAAATCTAGACGACTAGAGCAAGCTCTTAAAGAGGTCAAATCAAAGACAGTCATTTTAATAGTTAATAAACATGTTGTTATATAAATATAAACTAATTTGTTTTAATATGGGAAAAATGTAAATGTAGGCGGAAAAACTTCACAAAGCCGTGCATATGCTGCTGGAGTGGCTGTCAGACGCTGAAATGAAACTTCGTTTTGCTGGTTCTCTGCCGGAGGACGAAGACTCGACTCGGAAACTTTTGGAAGAGCAAGAGAAGTAAGTTGTTTTGGTGCTGTGTGGTCGGGATTTTTTAATTAGATTAAAATAAATAAATATTGTGGCTGTAGGTTCATGCGGGAGCTGCTGGCGAAGGAGCGTGAGAAGGATGAGACGATTGATTTGGCAAAGAGCATATTAGCGAAGGCGCATCCCGACGCCGTGAGTGTGATCAAGCACTGGATCTCAATAATCCAATCTCGTTGGGATGAAATTTCGTCATGGGCTAACCAGGTCCCTGCTCAACTCTCTCTCTCTCTAATCTCATTCCATAACTTTTAATTTCCTTCCTCCCAGTAATAACTCTGCCAATTTGATTTCAACAGCGAGCTCAAAAACTTCAAGCTCATTTGGCGTCGCTAAGGAATATGGAGGAGCTGCTGGAGGAGCTCATGGCCTGGCTACAGACGTGCGAAGACACGCTCACCCAACTGGAGGCAGAGCCACTTCCTGATGACTTGGGACAAATACAAATTCTCATCAAAGTATAATTAATTCCCTCTGTGTGTAGTGACTCACTTGCTCTCTTAGGAGGTTGAGTCCTTTGATTGCTCATCTCCTTTCTCGTGATTGACATTTCTCTGTTTGATGTAGGAGCACAAGGAGTTCATGGAAGGTATGGCCAAGAGACAGCCGGAGATCGACTCCGTCTGCAAACCCAAACTCATCAGTCGCCAACCTGGGCAGAAAGGAAAACCGGGCAGTCGACTCCGAAGTACTACACCTGGGTAAGTCCCCACAATGCCCAGCAGCCTTGTTACTCAAGCCAGAAGGCCATCATTCACCATCATTCTACTCACAAAAACAAATCTTAAGCCAAAAGTGGACTTTGACATTGCTCTTCCAATTTTATTTTACAAAAATATGGATATCAACTTAAATTGACGACAAGCTACAATTAGAGTACTTTTCTAAACTCTAATTGCGTTTCTGCATGAAAAGTCATGCAGGATTATGTCATTTCTGCATGGAGCTACTTGCTGTGGGATGCAGAATGTTCAAGGTCCCTTTTTGCTTGAGATTTCTTCAGCTATCAGCTTTTCCACTGTAGTCCTCACACAAAGAATGATTTGAGGCTCATGTTTCGTGTCTGTACATTTATTTATTTGGAGTCGAATGAGCATGTGAGGCGTGTGTGGAGGGATGCCGTTCTTTTCGGCCCTCCTCCACAAACACCTCTTCGGAATGTCACATTTTTTCTTATTGTCATGTTTTTTTTTGTTCTGTTCTCTCTCGATTTCCAGTGGCGATAGTCGTGAGACTTCTCCGGAATTGGATTTCGCACAGCGTAGACTGAGGTTGGCTTACTTTTTTTATTTTCACTCTAAAGCTACACTTTATTTATACTTATCTTGTAGTTGAACGTAGAATAAGAGACGATACATTATACTTGTATGTAGTCGTAGTATAAAATGCATCATCATATTATTATTAGCGACTTGAAATGAATGGCATGGCTCGTCTAAGACTTTTACTGTAGTGTGATCCCCGTGCACAGTTTGTTAGTGCTCTGTCACAGATATAAACTCTCACTCTCTCTTTTTTGAATGGAGTCTCCGACTACATCCTTTTTATTTTTTCCATCCTCTCTCTCTATTTCCAATACAATCGAATTTCCCTTCTTTCTTCTCCTGAAGCGAAAGGGATTCTCTGGGAACGGAAATCAGCTTTTGTCCTCCCTCCGTGCACAAACCTGTCCGCTTAGACAGGCTACACAACCACTTTACATTTCATGCGAATAGAAAAGTGGAGTAAGGCTAGAAGAGCGTGAATTATAGGACCTTGGAAGGAGGTAGACTGCCACTTATTTCCCCTCTTTATGCTAAAACCTCTCCACAAATCCCATCTCCTGATAAACACTTTCTCCATGTTATACATGTACTTTCTCCTTACACTCAAGAAAGAGCCATATGTACTTATCCAACTCCATACACTTCTTTTGACAATATTGCGAATTTTCTTTGGAAATATTCCTGATCTCCAGTTCCTGTTTATTGAAAATCCTTTTCTATTTGCTCGGAATGCTGACAAGAAGTGGGAGCAATAATAATTGAGCACACCAACAGTTGCAGCAGCTCCTCTACATATGTCACTTTCCCCTGACTACTGTTTACTTTGTTAACAAGATATTTTGATAGATACACAACTGGGATTCATTTGTTCCTGGCAGTAGCCTATAGCCAACAATGTAAGAAAGATTTTGTCCTTGAAATAACGCGAAGGTGAGTGCCGGCTTCCCGAAATTCTCATTAGGATGTTTAATGGAGTAGGTAATAAGTAAATATGTAGAATATCCCGGGATTTGTGCCAAGCAGAGAGAGTGGATGTTGGTGAAAGTCATCTGCAGTGAAGAGCCCTTGTGTATATCCTATCGCTGCTGAAGAGGAGTGTGTGGTAGAAGATGAGCACTTGGTACACAGAGCCCTTTTCGCCAATTTCATTTGAAAGGACTCGAGAGAGTGCTTTGCGCCCTCATTATTTATCCGCACACTGCTGACTGCACTCACCGTTAGACATAGGCGGGTATTTGCCTTTTCGGGAAACTGGGTTACTTGTATTTACATTTCATTTTCAAGTGATCTGCCTGTTAGTGTTTCGTGTGCCAGTGAGATGAGATAAATGCGTGGGATGTTTGTGTAGCGTCTTCTCTTCCTATCATCGTCACACAGTCATTCAAAGGGTGCTCAGTCTCCGTATTAATGGACACGGCGATGATATGCAGAGTGATCTGCTCTTGCAGAAGACACAGCTGTTGAATGCCTATGTTATATTTGTCTTTAGAATATTTTTCTTGCGGTTTGTGATAATTTTTGCTCACTTTGTTGTTGTAGTGGTAGAACGTTGCCCTCTCGTGAATCGACGCCAATGTCACGCATGGACAGGTCTGTTGGCTATATACACCAATTGAGTTCTTGCATCATCGCTTTCACTTTTTCTCTATTTTCCATTTATTTATTTGCAGAGAGATTTTAAGAGTATTTTTTTATCTTTCTTTTGCTTCACAATCCCCGCACCTCCTTTATTTTTGACATTTACGTTTGGCATGTTGTTTTTTGGTTTTGTTTCTGCATTCTGTCTGTCGTGTTGCACTACATAGTCCTGGAAGAGAAAAGTCGCCGGATCTGATTCCTCACATTGGACCGAGATTCGACCGCAGAGGAAGGTACTGCCTACAACACTTTTCTCATCTCTCTCCTTCTTCTCAATGAAAAAGGCTCTAAAGCCGTGTTATCTATTTCAGTAACAGAAAACCCGGGTTGTGGCACATTTATTGTACAGTAGTAAAATGGTCGGATTGGATTACTTTTCTTTTGCTTCCTTCTCCTCTAGGAGTAGTCTTTGCCTGCTGTTCTAAATTCTGTTGCGCTTTGTTATTGCTTTTGGGATTAGTCACTGGTTGTATTAGGTACTAATAGCATGAATTGGGGCATTGTGTAATAGGAACAAAATAACAAACCGGGTACCTGGATTTTGAACGCTTTAATTACGACAAGAAACTAAGGAGCAATTGAATTGTGACTAGCATTGCAGGATAATTTTCAATTGTATGTGAATAAGATGAATTAACTGTTGAGGGAGGGATGTTGTAACGTTCATTAATTGTGACGTCCTGACTAGTGATGTCCTAATTCTAATAATCCGTACTAATGGCGTATGCTGCTGTGATGTGCAGTTGATACACTACTGCCTAGTTGTAGTGGCGCACGTTGACCTTGATGTGCACTAACGTGATTAAAATAATAATAATGAAGTGTAGGACGGGGGATTGCATTGTCAGAAATGTGCCCTAATAAATCACATTAACATTTTCTCCAGAATGGGAATGCTCCCAAAGTCGGAATTCTTTAATAGGTATCTAGCTACTACTAAAATAGTAGACCTTGGTCCGTCGGTTGGTTGGTGTGGAGAAATGAGGCGGAATGAGTTACCCGGGTGGATTGACTAATTCTTTTTTAATTGAATTTACAGCAAAGCCGTGGAGCCCCAGATTAAGAATCCGAGAGTGAAGGCTCTGTGGGATAAATGGAAGCACGTCTGGATGATGGCATGGGAGAGGCAGCGACGCCTCCAAGACAAATACAACTACCTGTTAGAGCTTGAGAAAGTCAAAAACTTCAGCTGGGAGGACTGGAGAAAACGCGTAAGTTCAGCGTTTATTGCCGTCGATTATTTTGACTAGGATCAAGTGCTCTAATTACACCCCACGGCATCCGTCGGCCCCGATCAGCCTTAGCCGATGACAACTAAATGCTCATCCTACCCACCTCCTTCACTCTTTCTCATTTGCCTAAATCTTGGCGTGACGACATCCCAACCCAAGGCCGACGAGCCTCGTGCCGACAAATATTTCATTTTCATGGCTGTGAAATGTCAGGGGAGGAACTAGGCCTATTGCCTGCCGGGGCAGGATCTTGTTTTTGTGAGGCTGATTTTCAGAATCTCATCTTCCTTTTCATTGTTTCTTTCAGTTCTTGAAATTCATGAATCACAAGAAGTCTCGCGTGACTGATTTGTTCAGGAAGATCGATAGGAACAACAACGGCCTAATCCCCCGGGAGGAGTTCATTGATGCCATCATGAAAACAAGTAAGGAGATCCATTTTAATTTGTTATTGTTACGACGGTGGAATAATTACTGAAATGATAACGAGAACTTTTATTCATGGAAATGACATGTTTTCCAACTCTTCCTGTCCCTGTCGGCGTCTTTAAACATGTCTGCATATTTATTTACTCCTTGTTAGTTTACATTATGATGGTATACTAGACTTGTGTGTCATTAAATACATATGCCTTATATAGCTATCTGTTGAAAAGAGATCGGGAACAAGTATATTTTGTGTTAGTGTAACTAGAGAAGAGGGTTTCCTTGTTAATGCTCGGAAGTGAGATGGTGTGGCAGATGGATGCTGTTATTTATTTGTTTGTGTTTGTAGAATTCCCGACGAGTCGTTTGGAGATGAATGCTGTGGCTGACATGTTCGATCACGGAGACCATCTGATTGATTACATGGAATTCATTGCTGCTCTGCGGCCCGACTGGGAGGAGAAGAAGCCCGTCTCCGAAGGGGACATCATCGACGACGAAGTGCAGCGCCAAGTGATGAAGTGCACTTGTCGACAGAAGTTCCGCGTCTTCCAAGTCGGAGAGGGTAAATATCGGGTAAGCCACTCGCATTCACTCACTCAATTCCCTCGGAATCTTTTTACAGATAGCCGGATCTGCTGCCAGCAACACTTTCACTCGTTTCTATAATTATTGCTTCCTGAAACAGAAGATATATAGAGGACAGTGATTTTATGTCCCTGCTGCAATCAGGAAAACAGAGCTGATCTCTGTTGACTAGCATTAGGCTGTAGCCTAGAGAGGTTAGTGTGGGGATGTCAATCGACATATAAACAACGGAGGAGGAGATGCGTTGTGATGAGAGTGTCTCTGAGTTGGGGAGTGGAGTAAGGAAAGTGGAGGAGTTTTCCTTTGATGGATGAGAGTTATCTGGTGGACACAGAGCGAGATGCCCAAAGAAGAAATGTCCGTTTATTTTATCTCTTTTCTTTGCTAAGTGGCCGCATTCTGTTCCACTGAGCGATCGAGTGTCCTTTCTACACTTGACTCGACTTGACAGACTATGTATTTATTCAGTAGTCAACAAGATTCACCAAGAACACGATAAACTATTTAAGGAATCCTGTCCTGTAAGAGACCTTTTGTAACCGCCACAAAAAACTTTTTCGTTTTCTCCTCCGCAAACAAGTCGACCAGTGCAATCTGGTAGACAGGGCCGGCAGGTTAACAGACACGGGCAACTTGGGCACCCGCCCGGGGGGGGGGCAAAATTTTGGGTGGAGGAAAAATACTACAAATGCATTATATAATTTGGAAAAAACCACAGATTTTTTTCTGATCGTTTGCTAAATAACTACCATTTTTACCCATGTTTTTACCCATGTTTGTTCAAAACACATTTTTTTTAATATGCCGCGGGAAATAAAGGGACATCAATGTTGTCTTAAAGTTGTTGCCCCCTGGATGTAGTTGCTGGATACGTGCCTGAATGTCGCATAGCAGTTGTGACCGGTAAACCTTTGTCCGATACAAAGTTTTAAGTGGGAGAAAATTGTTAGGGTAAAAAAGTTTTTACAGGGCGGCATTTTTTATTATGCCCTTGATGACATTTTACGTCGGGCCGGCACTGATGCGATGGTAGAGACAGGAACTTGCATCCTCGTCACCACTGCCCACGACTGACGTGCGTGTTCTCTGCACTTTCATTTGTCCAGAAATGTTTGCGAGAAGAGAGGCTGTAGCTCCTACAGATGAGTAGACAAGGTTCAACAAACTAAACAAGTGGCATTTTATTGGTTGGAGACAGGCAGGCGGATGCATTTAGGCATCTCCTCCTACCTCCGCTCCTCTTCTCTCAAGTTCTCTCCGCACAATGAACAACGCGGAATTAGCAAGGGCTAAATAAAAGAAAAGAGAAAGTAATTGCATCCTCGCTTTCTCTTTCCGCTCTGTCATTAATTTGACAGAAAGGAAGGAAGGCTCCTTGATTTCCAAATTTGATATCCTTTGATATGAAATTGGTTTCGTTATGACAGATCCTTTAATCTTTCTTGCATGACTCATCTCTTGTACCTTCTCAAGCGGATGTCAGTCAATTCATTCACTAACCATCAGAGCAGCACACCTGTTCTAGAGCAGAGAAAATTCCCAAAGAATTACTACCGTTGGCATTTGCATGGCGTAGCTCTGAGAACGTTAATTTAGATGCACTCCTGTCACCTCCGCTACTTCCTCTTCAGCTCATTTATCCAGACCAAAGGTCATAAAAATTAATTGAGGAAAATCGATAGTTGTCGTTTCTAGTTATTAAATATGAATCACAGCAGAAACTAAATCCCAACGTATAATAATAATTATTCTTTGTCCTCTCATTTTCAATCATTCCACATTTTTCTCCTCTAGTACTATATAATGAGATGAATCATAGAAAGGTTTTAATATTTAGCTGGGTACGTTTCTAGCAGACGTTGTGGGTAGAGCTACATGAGTTGAGTTATACACAAAGTACAGAATGGCAAGCTAAAAAGAGTCTTTTTCCAATACATAAAAAGTATTTGTATCATATGAAGAATAAGCTTTTGGCAAAACTAAATCCCTTTTGTTTAGTTGTTGGTGAAAGTCTATGAAAGTGAATTGTATCATTTACTTTTATTTCTCAGTATAGTTTCCCGTAGTACTATAGTGTATAGCGCTTTCGCTACGTCTTAGAGAAAGCAGTTTATTCCAGGTAAACACGATTATCTGCATAGCACATTATTTGGAGACTGTTTAAAGAGCAAGTCAGAGTTCCAAATTACGCCCACAGCCGTACGGCTAATTAGGTATAGTATGTTCTTGAAGATTTTATGCAAGATTTTAAGTCACCTGTTATACATGCCATTATTATTAGTTATTATAATGATGTGAAAGATGATCTTTAATGAGTCTGACTTTTTTTAATAGTTTGGTGACAGCCAGAAGCTCCGATTGGTGCGTATCCTGAGGTCGACTGTGATGGTGCGTGTCGGCGGTGGTTGGGTCGCTCTCGATGAATTCCTCGTTAAAAATGATCCTTGCAGAGGTAAGTCGCTCTTTCACCTCTCACTTCTCTCACAGGAATACTTTCCATCAGCAATCATCCCTAGGTTTACAGAGTTGATGAAATGACAGGACGTGTAAGTATTAAGTGAATGTCTTAGATCATGTCACTCGTCCATTCAGTGAAAGTTTTTCTCTTGGGGCGGCTTGAGGCCCGTTGAGAATCACACACGATCCTTTCTTCTGTTCTTCCTCTTCGTATACAGGGCCATTTTTTTGATTTTTTGCTATATCACTTTTTCCATATTGATTGAAATTCTCTTTTGTGGCCCAAGTAGCTCACTAAAATCATCTTTGAGGATTTTTCGTCAAATAAAACTGATCATTGTAATTTTGGTGAGCTACTTGGATTTATATTGGAAAAGATATGGGAAAATGAGCCTGTGTATATCATCACGGACTGTGGATGATGTTTCGGTCTGCTACCTCGTCAAAAGAGACACAACAAAAAAGTTGCCCTCGAGATATTCATCTATTCAATAACAAAGTTAGTTGTGATCCGAGTAGAACATGCTCTGCTAATAGGCAACCTTAGCCTGGACGACATTTGATCTCCCCTGTTATTAGTAAGAGAGATTCAATTAACTACTCCTCATTCTTAATAACTTTCTCCCGTCAAAAGAAGATCGTGCTATGAATCCCACTCCTTTTTAAAATCCTCTGTAATTGTAACCAGGCCAGAATCAGACACCCAGCCGTCTGTCACTAATTCACAAATAATCAACTCAAATCACTCTCCAGTGAGCAGTGATGAAAATTTCAATTTTGGGAATTGATTATACCCCCTTATTAGCCTCCTCACTTACCGATGGCAATAATCAAGAAAATTAGAAAAGTGGGGTACAGCCCATCTAGAAATACAATTAAAATTGAGTGTTCGATGTGTCTAGGTCTGAGTTCTGAGGAACAGATTGGAATAGGTGACTCGTAGTCAGATTTGATGAACGCTATAAATACAAATAATATCTGTAGCCCAATAACATCAACACAAATATAATATGACTGCTTGGAGACTCTCAAATAATTTAATAAACAACATCAACACGATTAGAATCCAAAATGAAAGTGCATGAACCCTGCTAGTTTCATTAAATAAGGATGATCTCTTCCCACGCAGTAGATCGTAACTAACGTGGATAAATCCATGGTTCTCTTTGAAACATCTTTGTTGCTCGTAAGGATTGTAAATAGTTACAACCTATTTCCGTCTCCCTTCCCACAGCCAATTGTACCCAATTACCGTGTAATTTTGTTAAGCCTTTCGAAATCAACAAACTCAAAGATCATGTTTAGAATTTGCAGTAATAGGATAAAATGTTTATTTTCAAGGCTGTTACCTATGAACCTTTTTAATTTTAATTCTGAACTGCTGATTCCTGAATGTCCTCAAATTCCACGCCTCTACCGTGTGTGCTCCTTAGGTATCCCCTTTCTCCAATGCATGCCTATATTGAATTTTGACTTTGTGGTAACAATTCCGTGTTACCGTGTTGTTATCGGTTGATATGAATTAAAACTATTGACGAATGAACATAAAATGTGATGTTTTGCAAAAACGGCCTGACGGAACTGGATTATTTTTATTGGTATAGGCTAGTCTAAAAGTAAGTTCCACCATTTTTGTACCGTTTTTTTTACGTTGCAGATTTTAGGCTTACCGTGATGATAAAAGTTTTATAGATATAGTTCTATACCTATGGGAATACTTTTGTGCAAACTCCATAGATTTCTCCCACTCCACAAAAAAAAATATTTTGAAGCTTGTAGACATTTTTTCCGGAAACCTCTACCAGAAAAGTCTACGCTTTAAAAAAAATCAACATTGTAGCTCCCCTGGTGGCTGGAAAATGAGTGTTTTCCATATCATTGAGGCACCCTTAAGGAGGAATGGAGAAAATGCGTGTTAAAATGATATAAAATATAGGAACTTACTTATAGGCTTCCCTTGTGAATGATATTTAAATTTTAGTTTGGTAGTAATTAAGCGACAGAAGACCTAGGTTTCTAATTAATAATTGACTGTGAAGATGGCTTTGTCTGTAAAGTGTGAGCTGTAGCGTAATGACAACCAACTAACCTAGTACAATGTTCGTTTTCTTAATTTCTGTTTGTGCTACTTTAACCGTTCATTGAAGTGGTTTTACATCTCGTGGCGGAAATGGTGGAACATGAACGGTATTGTCCTTCGTATGGATCTCCGTGTCGCAGTTGCGTTTGTAAGAGTTTTACCAAAAATTATCAATGTCTCTTTGTGCTCGTGCTTTTCGTGACGTCGTCCGTCGTCGTTTATAACATCTTGTTTTGTCTAGCTCTCTTTTTGTGTCTTCGTTTTCTTGTGTTATGTTGCCTCCGTTTGTTCTGTGCATATTTTCGTGATCTCTTAGGAAGAGCTCTTCTTGCGTTTAACTTAATTGGATAAGAAGGCAAGGAGAGGATTCGAAGAGCCCTTTATTTCTGCCAAATTATTGTTCCTATGTAATTGTCTCTTTCCCAAATAATTTCCATGAAAGAGAGTAGTAGCCCGATGTATTTACATCCAACTACTGAATGGAGTCTTAAAAGAAGCCTACTACAAAAGCTCTCAGTTGAATTGCTCTTATTTGTCCCTCTCTTTGACTATCGTTTGTTAATCTTTTACGAAAGCAAAAGTCGAATGTACATAACTTTCTGTGGACTGGATCCACATACATAAAGCTTTTAGTAGCATGTCAATGGCGTATTTGAGGAGCTTTACCTTTTAGTGCTCCATTTTTATGCTCGTCCTTTAACTGAGATCTTCTCATTCATTCCATTGAAACTTCTTTTTTCTTATATTATGAGAAGAAAAAATTCGTTTCTTAATCTTAAAGCTCCTTGTAGGTTCTCTTTCTTTATTGTTTTAGAATCTGCTATTATCTACTTCGCTAAAAAAGGGTTCCTCGTTTCAATTTCAGTATTTGTCTATGTCTACATGTTGTACATTGCTACTTTGTTTTATGGATCATCACACAGGGCAAAAAAAATATTGTTGGACTAAGGCTCAGTGTTTGCCCTAGTCCAACCCACTCAGAGATTATTTTTTTTACCTGTATGAACAATGTAACTGGAAAACAACGTGATCTGTTATTAAGATCCCGCTGAATGATACTGTGATGATGGTGATCTCTTTGAAATTTCCCTTTGATGAGTATTATTGCCATTAGCACTTGATTCACTACGCAATTTGTGTAATTGTAGCTTTGTTGTTCATTTAGTTAATTGAGTCAGCACATAAGCATCGCATCTACATTTTATTATGTATCATTTCGTTGGTTGGGCTATTTATTACACTTAAGTATTACTTATTACATGCAAAGCAATATTCAATAATTTCGCATGAGTGTTTAAATTGGATGAGATGAAGGTCCATTTATTTTCTGTTGGCTACGAATCCATAGCGAGTTATTTTCTGTTTGGTTGAGCGTAGCATGTGAATTAATTTAATTTTTAGTTCAATTTATTTTTATTTGGTTGATTAATTATGAGCCATGATTTATTCGTAGTGGGTAATGTTGATGTTTGGATTTCTCTGGACTAACTTTAGTGTGGCATGTTTGTTTTTGCGTAATGTAGCTAAAGGACGGACAAACATTGAGCTGCGAGAGCAATTCATCCTGGCTGATGGAGTTTCGCAGACGATGACGGCGTTCAAGTCGAAGGCGAGCGGGAGCACCGTGTCCAGCCAAAGCGGAAACCGCTCGGCCCAGTCCCTACCAGCTGCCGGACCCATCACCAAGGTTCTTTTTACTACTCATCTCTGTCTCTCTCTCTCCTACTCATCTTCTTCTCGCTTCTTCATCTTCTTCTCTCGCAATGGCTTCTCTCGCTTTCCCTAATTTTGCATCACTCTGCACGACGTTCGTTTTCGCTCTGCCTCCTGCTACTTCACATTTTTGTCTGTTATTGCTCTTCGTTTATTTCTGTTGTCTGTCTGGAGATCAATCCCCTCCCTCTCTCCCTCCCACCTCTCCTTCTTAGAATAACACTCCTTAGCTAGAGATCTCTCTCTCTTCTCGTCTGTCTGGTCTGGTTTCAATTCACACGCACTCCTCTATTTCTGTTTCTCTCGTCTCACTGTTCTGAGTGAGTTGTCTTGGTCCATGTCCTACTATGCTATACAAAAAAGGTCAAAAATATTGGTTGTGGGACTTTGGTGCACGTACTTGGAGGATGTTAAATACTAGCAGTAATGTATCCTCAAACGTTTAACTTGCATTTAATTGCCATAATTTAGGATGCTTAATGACAAGTTAGCTTAGAATGATGAGTAGACGTGATTAGTGCAAGAGACGTCATGTCATGATCCTCGAATGCAAGTAGAGGTATGAAACTGCTAGGTAGGGATTAATAATAACGTCTCCCTCCGCGTAATAATCGTAGAGAGAGGGTTGTAGTGGGTAATTAGGAAAAGGGCGGATGAGATGCTCTGTGTTGTGTATCTGTGAATGAGATGATGGTATGGTTAGTAGAGTGTAGATGATTGTATGAGATGATGATATTGTGATTGTTGATGATGTGTTGAAGCTGAGTACATTATGGCCCAACTGCGGCCGATCTTCGAGAGCATTCGCAACAGCGAGTCTTCGGCTCACTGCAGCTCCTTCGGTCACCAGTACGAGTACTCGGGCGGATCCTCGGCCTCCGCCTCCACTTCGCATTCATTCCCCAAAACGATCAAGTCGAATGCCCGCTGGAAACCGATCTACCGCTGGGTAAAGCCCGATGAGTGGGACACTTGCCGTTGCATCTGTGTGGCTCCAGACTCACATCAACTAACCAACGCCGTAATCACCACTAACATCCGTCCGACGGCACTATATTTACTTACTTGCCTGCAGCCCCCCCCCTCCCCTTCCTAACACAATCCACGCCTGACATACGCTTCCCTCCTCCAAATAATCGTATTAACTAACATTTCGTTTGATCTTGTCATTAAGAAGCCTATTATATACAAATATAGATATCCGAGTAGTAGGTAGTTACTACTAGTAGGTAGTCGTTGGAAGATGAGCAGTTTGTTTGTTGATTGCGCATCTCCACTTACTAGCAGTCTTTAAAATGATCTTTTGTGTTGACAGTTTCATTGCTTTGCCTCTCAGTCTCTCGCTTTATTGATTATTTGATTAGAATCTGTCGCTCGCCCAAGTCCACTCCAGACTCTTGACGTGGTAGGCACTGCACACTCTTAATTAAACAGTTTTATCATATCATAGGCCTACATAGGATAGGAATGTTAAACTTCTTTTAGGTAGTAATAATTAGACATTTGAAGGATTCTAAACATGCACAGGGCCGAAGACATTTATTTGTCTATGCAAACTTCTTTTGAAGTTCGCTGCATTTATTAACAGTGCTCTCCCTTTGCTCAGAAACTCATTAGCCTTTCATAATAGGCCGTGTAGAATTGTTGTATATTGTACAATTAACTAATTGGACACCTCTCACAAGTGGAAATCTCAGAAAGTGAATAATACGATGAACTTTCCCATTCCATATACTTTACATCTGTTTGACGGAACGAGAAAAGTTGACTTTTAATAATTTAGGACTGAAGTCAATTTGGATGGATGTAAAGCAGTCCTGATAATAATGATGTCGTCAAAACTGAGTTGAGTGTGATTACATCATTCAGGAAAGATGTTAGTGGAAGCATGGATAGGGATTGAGATGAAATAAATATGATAGTTGACTGTCATCCATTTTTGAGATAATGAGGTAGGCACTTGGGAATGAATTGAAATGAGGAAGCAGCACAAGTAAGTGCAGTCGAGTCGATTGCCCTGCATGGGATGGATATAGGATATTATGTAGAGCTCTCATTTGAATTCCTTTTACAGGAATTAATTCCCAGTTGTAGCATTTTATCATCGGAGTTGAAAGGGATGCGGATTAGAACGGACTGACGCCTATGCAAGCTATCTAACTGTATAGCATTCTTTTGTCGTGTATTATCAGTTGCATATTTCCAGGAAATCCAATTTTGTTGCCATCCCCGACCTGTTAACTCTCAACTTGTAGCGCACTATCTTTTATGTTCATATATCAAAGGGTGACAGGGAAGGACTCCAAAGATGGAATCACTCCTAAAAGGATTTACTCCTAAGGAGGGAACGTCTCCAAAGACAGACTTAACTCCTACGACGGAACTTACTCCAAAAGCGGGAAGCACTCCTAAAGGTGGAATCATTCCTAATAGCATTAACTCTAGAGACATTGCATCTGAATCGTACTTGAATTGCATTGACCTACAGGAGTGCACTGCAGCAGTGAATGCAATGTCATGAGAGTTATGATGCTATTAGGAATGATTCCACCTTTAGGAGTGCTTCCCGCTTTTGGAGCAAGTTCCGTCGAAGGAGTAAAGTTTGTCTTTGGAGTCGTTCCCTCCTTAGGAGTAATTCCTTTTAGGGGTGATCCCCTCTTTGGAGTCGTTCCATGTAATCTCGTAGACAAAATATACGTCAATGAGGGAATGAGTAGAGGGCACAGGTTCTAGTAATGAGATTTATTAAGCAGTGACGACACTTTGACGACAGGTCGGTAGGCGTGCGTGTAGTTTCTAATTTTAGCAATGTCTTTGTTTGATATTATGTAAAGGTTGATTGTAATTTGGCTGCTTTGTTATTTGTTTCAATGCATGCGTCAGTATCTTTTGCTATTCACTTTTTATCTCCATCTGGCTGATTCCAGTTTTAACCACATCTTGATCTATGCATGGAACTCTCTTTATTTTCACCGCTCCTCCTTTCTCTCTGACAATTCTGTGCTTGATGTCTCCTCGCAGTTTTCCTTTTTGTGTGAAGTTATTATTTGTTTGAAATGATTGTGGATGGTGGGATGAATTATATAATGATGTGTGTGGGATGTGCAGGTGAAAGAGCGAAGCATCCGAAGTGTTCCGATGGGACGAGCGCGTTCTACTGATCGAACGACACCCGACAGCACTTTCTCTGACGATGGATTCTCACTCTCGAGGCTACCACGAAAATCTTCAGCTGGACCTGGACGTACGTACACCCACCACTTTTACTTATCCCCCTTTTTCATTCTTTTGTCAGTCTTGAATTGAAGTCACTTGGTATTATCTTGTGACACCTCTGAGTAGTCAGAGAGAATATCAGAGATGATAAAGAGGATTCTCTGAATCCTCACTTGATTCAATGCAAGAAAGGGCTAGCACTCTAATAACTGTGAGAAGTCACCTACGCATTCCTAGTAGAATATTTAGAAAATGAGCAAAGATCATGCAGAGAGCAATAAACTTTTTTCTATTAGAGTCCTACTGCACTTCTGACTGTTAGAATCTTACGGAGTGATTTAAAATCAAGGCTGACTGTGAATAGGATCTAATTTTCTCAAGATTTACTCCTTAGAAAAAGTAAGGCGTGAGTATGTGAGGAAGAAGAGAGTTGAAGGAAGATGCATGTCATAATCGTCAGCAGATGAAATGGAGTACGGATAGAGTAATTTGGTAAAGCATTTGTGGAGGAAAAAAGATGTAGCATCTTCCCATTGTCAGCTTTGTGGTTAGCAAATTAATGGCGAAGGTTTCTTTCTTTCTCTCTCGCACTCTCTTCGGATTAGTGTACGGACGTTGAACTCATTTTTGTGTCTCTTCGAGGCGGTCGCACTAATTCTGACCTGTCACTGCCCGACAGCTCCACGGGTGACAGATCTGACATTTTTGCTCTGAAGATAGAAGTGAGGGATGGACTTAGTCCGAAGGAGAGATTGGGCAGAAAGAGAAAAGTGTGAGAAAGAGTAAGAGTTCGTTGAGAAAGTTGAAAGGAGTAGGAGGAATGTGGAGTCGTGTAGATTGAGTCAACGTTGTTCACCCAACAGATAAGCTTAGTGTCCCACACGGGATGTCTCCTAAATGCTCAACAGTTCCTCCACCGATCAATTTTCCATTTAGTACGGCCAGTGATTGCCCTCACTCCTCTCAGAGCAGGAGAGGGAGAAAGAGAGAGATGACTGAGATTTATGATGGATGATGTTGACATGTTATTGTGCAAGGCTTTTGCCCTCCAGGGATAGCGAACACACTTTGCTACTGTTCTCTACACTCTCTCTCTCTCTCTAGTAAAAGATAAGGATGGGTGAGGGGGAAGGACTGCGGCAGACTCTTCCCTAAAAACTCATCTGTTGAGCCACAGTAAACTTTTGAGTGTCGAGATTTGTGTCTTGCCTGGGCATTGAGCAAGGGCCTTAGTCACTTGGCCACCACTCTATTTATCTCTTAATTGAAAATAATGGATTTTAGGCGGGAGTCAACCTGGAAGTCGTCCAGGCAGTAAACCACCCAGCCGTGCGGGATCCAACGCCTCCTTAGACAGCACAGGTACCTACGTTATTTATTTCACATTCTACATCGACCGGGCTCTCGAAAAGCCCCCAATCTCCACCATCTTCCTCTCACTACCATTTTCATCCACAAAGTTCATTTTCTCTTTTTCCCGGAAAATTAAATTGTCCTTGTGCAAATTCGTCCAGAAAATTTTGTACACACATAACTGCACGGTGGCCCCGGGAAATATTTGCTTTTTTGTTTCCGAGAAGAAAAGAGTTTTCGAGGAGCCGTCGTCGATTGCAGCAAGTGAATGTGATCAAATGTCCTGAATGATGTTCTCCCCAGGCGGTCCCCGTTGGGCCACTCGTTTATTGCAGAAGAAGAGGGCTGTTTATGTTTAAGTAGAGTAGGGCAAGGAAGAAAAGGGGATTTGAACCTTCATTTGTGGTGGAGCGGTCGTTGTGTGGATTTGGCGGGAGTGGAAAGAGGGCGACGGGGCAAATGGGCAGCAGAGTCGGATGGTTAACTAACGTGTTTGTGTTGTGTGTTTGTGTAGACGATCACGGGAGTCGAATTCCAGTGCGGAGATCTGCCAGTCTGAAGCGGGGCTCTTCTGGAGTGGGATTCGGAAGCGGCTCGGCAGCTCGGGGTCCATTGAACACATCCACTCCCATTTCCTCCAGAACTCCCTTCTCACTCAGCACGAACGTGAACGGAAGCTCTGCGTCTCGAGGAAGAAGTCCCAGCGGTCCCACAGCTGAAAGGTAAATAAACTCACCTCCTTCCACAAAAACTACAACTCCTTCCCTCACTCCGCCGACCGAGAAAACAAGACTTAATTACTCTTGAACATCTCGGAAAGCCTTTAGACGTCGAACAGGAAATAATATTTGCTCTCGGGAAACGTGAGCGTGAATGAGGAAATGTTTCCAGAAGACTTCCCGACATTATTTCACTATTTAATTTCAATCATCATCCATGTAATGACTTTCGACGGAAGTTTCCTTTTTCTACTACAACCCGGATAAAATTTTTGTTCATTTGTTGAGATTACGGCATTCTTTTGGGTTTTAGCCTTGAGTTAAATAAGGAATTAGGTGCTTGTAGCCGTTTTTTAATTTATTAATTTTTTGTTCACCGTTACACCACTAGGGCTTTGTCATTTACGCGACCATCCAGTACTCAGCCAATCCAAATGCAGCGAACGGGCTCAGTCTCCAGTATTCATTCGTTAACTAACTCGGGTATCAGGTAAATTGAATTAACACTCACTCAACTAAAAACTAAAAAGGCTCTTACACTCACTCTCTACTGACTCTTCTTCTCTCTCCGCTCATTTCGTCACTTCCTTCACTTCGCTCCAATGATGAAACGCTAATCTAATTATTTACTACAAATTTTTTTATAGCGTTTTTGCTATACTATTTAATGATTTTTAGTCATGTTCCTTCCGTGCAATTTCTTAATTTCTACTTTTTTTCATTACAACATTACAATATTAAATTAAAATACATAGGTCTGTTGTATACACAGCAGTCCATGATTGGAATATACAGCAATGGGCACTAAAAAGTTGACTTATGACTTTTACTTTTGTGATGAAAGTTCAAAATTCATTCACATATCGACATTTTATCTTTACATGTCTATACACAAATATAGTAATTCATTTTGAGTCTTTTCAAAAATGTTTCACTCTTTAAAGACGTCCATAATGATTTTGTGACTGTTTAAACGTGAAAATGCAAAATGTCTCTGATGTTTAATATGCAAAAGTGTATTACTATCTTTTCCCATCCCTGTATTTCTCTGCTCTAAATTCCAGTCTGTAATTGCATAAAAGTAATACGGAATAGTTTCTATTGTAACTCCGAAGTATTTCATTCATTAACTTTGGTTCTTTCTCTCCTTCCTATCTACTTACAATTGTACAACAAGAGAATTTCCCTGTTAAATCTTTCTTTTATCTGTGGACAAGAGGACTAATGTTGTTTTAATGGTAACTTTTGTAATCATTAACAATGCTTTGTGCTTTTGTAAGCAGACCATCGCGAATTCCAGTGTTCGTCGGTGGCGAGTCTGGATCGGGGGATCTGAGTCTCGATAGGTAATCGTCATAATCATAACAGTAATAATAATGATAATTATAGCTTTAGTTTGCTTTTTAGCTAGAGCTGCTTATAATATAATTTTCCTTCGTGTTGCATAGCTAGGTTTGATAGTTCCTTTTTCCCAGAATATTTTTCCCACTGGAGCTCTAAGTCGTAGAACAAAAAGAGAGAATAATAATATGTTTTCCCAGAAAATATTATTAGCTCCTGTATATAGGATCTGAGAAGACTAAACTAAACATTAGCTGAGCATTTTATTAGCAGTGACTACGTTGTGGTTTTCAAACCCCCCAGCATTCTAGAGACAGTCATAAAGGACTCATTTCTGGCATCAATGAGAATTTCATTGGCTAATTAAATTTTATTCGAGCCTTCTCAGAATGTCTCGTCATATTCAAAACAAAAGGACGATAGTTTTGGTTTATTGATGCAAATGATTGTTGGAAACCAGATTTCATTGTCTACTCTTTAATTGGAGTACAAAAACATCTTAATACAAGAACAACCTTAGGTTGGAATAGAGACCTTTTGCCAGAATCACAAAATATATTTCTCAAAATTTTATTGCTAGGTACTTAAAAGTCAAGTCATTTTATTGCCTGTAATTTTGAATGACGTACATGTGTGGGTGGGTTTAGATGATTCCTAGTTGACGATGAAGACAGCATTAGTCATTTCATCAGAATTAGCTTGTAAAAATATAGAGGAGCAGAGGCACCTTGAGATTCACTTTCTTTCCCTTTGTAACTTTCTTTTGAATCTGTATCAATAGAGCCTCATTAACCTGAACTCCTTATTTACTATCTGTCCTAATTAACTTGCATAACTGCCAGAGCTAAGAGCAATAGTCGGATGCTTGAGGCGGACTTAACTGAAGCCCAAGGCGTATGGACTGTTGCCTTGCCTCCGCCTTGCCCCCGCCGCACCAGGTGGGTTCAGTAGAATGTTTGCCCTG